>JBAMYA010069853.1:0-25661 GCA_037176975.1 Arrhamphus sclerolepis
CCCCCCCCCCCCCCCCCCCCCCCCCCCCCCCCCCCCCCCCCCCCCCCCCCCCCCCCCCCCCCCCCCCCCCCCATACACCCTCAAGGTTTGCTGAATCTCTGTCTCAATTAAAACCCAAGAATTAGTACATTCAGCTTTGTATTAGCTAACCTGAAGTTTTTGCACAATCATGACACACCTGTGTAGGCATCTTTTATGTAACACTGAAATCATGACAATAATTTGTTAAAAAAAAAAAAGAGCAACATATTTCTCTGAATTAGAGCAGCAAGTCCTATAAGTGGCTTATGAAGACGGTAAAACTATAATAATGAAAAAAGCAAAAAATGAATTGAAATGAATAATCCTCCTCCAAACAGAATTTATTTTGCTTTTGTGTAAAAACAGAAGTTTTTCTTTCTTTCTTTTCATTGGCCTGTGGTAGAAGGTCAAACTCGTAAAAATGAAATCCTGGTTCGAGCAGACAAAACTGTGATTATATTGGCTACAGTATCACCATAGCTCATAAATCTTAAATAGAGCTTAAAATACATAATTGTATGAGTTTCAACAACAATATTATGGTGGATTTTATGCATAAATAATACATAGACTCAAGCAATAATAAATTAGCATTAGTTTGTGCTGCAGAAAATAAGGATTGTCCTAATCCTGATTTGTGAGCAACTTTTGAGGGAGGATATGAAATGTAAATATGTCATTTTTGATTCGCTGCATGTCTGAGGCATGTGCATAATTATCACATACAGAGGTCACACAGAATGAAGTACACAAACAGGGTAAAGTACATAAATGCATGTAATATATCATTTAAACAGGTAAAATCTATAAATATGAGATCACACTTAAAAGAGGCAGACACATTTATTAAATAAAGAATTTTATTTATTTATTTAAGTCTTTCACATGTATAACCACCCCTGCGATGGACTGACAACCTGTCCAGGGTGTACCCCTGCCTTTCGCCCGAAGTGGGCTGGGATAGGCTCCAGCAGACCCCCGTGACCCTGCACAGGAAGTAGCGGGTATAGATAATGGATGGATGGATAGATGGATATACTGGGGAAGGTCCAGCAGAGGGAGTCCATGTCTATCAATCTGGTCCAAAGCGTAAAGATGGATTTTCTGTAGTGTATGTATGCATTCATTTATTTAATTAATGCTGTCTTGACGATTGGATTAGAAAAGGTCAGATTAATTATTAATTTTCTAATGGTGACACAAGATTCCCCTTTGTAAAACTGAAGGACAACAGTGTGTCCTGGGTGAAAATACTGAAGATGGAGTCTGTTTCTGTTTACTGTACTGGCAGCAAGAGGGGCGTGGCCAGCCGCGGCGCTGCTCTCTGATTGGTGGCTGCAGCGGCGGCCTGACCCGACTGGGGAAGTGAAGTTGCCAATGTCACAGTATCTTAGACCAGGTGGGTCAGCTGTCAGGGCTTCCCTCCTGTAAATCATCGATCAATACCTGCGGCGGCAAAGGTGCCTCTTATGACTGCAGGAGTCCGGTGCGCAGCAGCTCGTCGCAGTTTCCAGGTGAGGATGTCTGATGCTCGGCTTTTGTTGCAGCTAGCGTTAGCAGCTTTGCAGAATTTCATCGAAAAAAACCAGCTGTTTTTAATGAAAAAACTGCAGAAATCCAACCGCAGCTGACAGAGCAGATGTGGGGCTCATAGGTTAAATACTACAAACACCAAAAACACACACTTCGGCTAGGAGTTCAACTGCATCTCTGAACCATTCAATGTTAGATATTTGATTATTTGACCGCGACACCTGTTGTTTATCAACGGTGACTCAGCTAACGGTTGTTGGTTGTTTACCTCCTACGGTTCGGTTCCTCTAGAGTCTGCAGGCAGTTGTGCTGCATTTATTTTTTGTTGCTGTTTATTATTATTATTGTTATTCTCTGGGTGTCTACAGGCAGCATGAACTCCCTCCCAGGAAGAGCGGCTCTGTCTCTGTGCAGACGCGCGGCAGCGGGCGGGCTGAGGAGCCTCGCTGCTCCGCCGGGTCACCCGGCAAGTGGACCGCTGCGGGCCGACAGCGCCGCTCTCCAGCCGGTGCGGGTCTGCCACTCCGGAGCGAACCGCAAGGGCAGCGTGTACACCAAGAAGAGGGGCTACGACATCACCAGGAACCCCCACCTAAATAAGGTGGGCTCATCAACAGGTTTTCCTCAGGGAGAAGAGATTCATGCAGGCTCATAATTGCATGTTGTTTCAGGTTCATTTACTGACTTTACTGCCATTGCACAAGAACAATGAAATTTGAAGTGCATCCTGAAATAGAAACATGCATATGCTTACACATTCTCTCTCTGACAAACATATTGAAAAACAGTAAATAAAATACACTCTAATTTAAGACACGCAAGACACATGATGTCTGCAATATTATAGTGCAATGAACACAATATAGCCCTATTATCACAATAAAAATGGGCAGAGTTGTGAGAGTTTAGCCTGGAAGTGGGGTGTGAAACATCTTTCAGGATGGTGGTGGCTTTGCAGATGGTCCAGACTCTTTTGAGACTCTTTACAGTTGGGATACCAGTTCTCAAGAAGTCATTTCAACTTTTAAACCCTAAACTGTTGAAATGTCCAGTGGAGCAAGAGCTACGCCTCCCCATTCACAGCCTTTCCCAGTATGCAGAACATACTGGGTCGGTTGCAACAGTACAAAAGCATCCAAGAGCCCGCAATCAAAACAACTAAGATGGCTGGAGAATTACTAATAACAACTTAGATTAACAACAAAACCGCCAGCAATCGTTATTTCACCATTGTTCCTCTGCAGCCACTTCAGATGTCTTTTTCTGGTACCAACACATGCCGCATTTCTCTGGTCGAATGACCATCCAACAGCATCCAGACGTAGTTTCTTCTCTGTCTGTTGGTGCTGCCCTCGTAGATATCAAAGTGGAGTCTAAAGGCACCAAAATAATTCTAGAACAGATGACAGTTTCATAAAACTCAGGAAACATTTCAAAAATAAGACAAAGAAACAGAAAACAAAAACATTTAAAAGAACCATCAAGTTTCTGCTCTTGTCCTTATTAGAACTTTGATATCCTTTGACTTCCATTCATTTTGTATGGCATAACCACGAACCTTACTCTAACTGGGATCAGGCTTTGGTTTCAGGCTGCTGGTCACGATGATGCAGAAAACCCAAGAACATTTCACCATTACCACCGTTACTTTATTTAGACATTTTTTCTCTCATTGTATTTTTAACCCACTGCTAAGATTTAATTATATATTTATCACCTGAGCTAAATGAGTGTTAGATAGGCTGTTCCCCAGAAAATGTTGTATAAAAATCTTGTTTAATCTAAAAACCCTTTACTGAGTTCATCATAAGTAACTTTATAACTGTACTGTCCCAAAAAATGTAGACTTTTGACTTCCGTTAAAACAAAACAAAACAAAACAGACACAGAAAGAAAGAAAACACAACAAAGTTATAAACATCTCATTAACGCCAGTTAAACACTTTAGTTGCTGTGTCATCTTCATGAGAATGTATTTTGTCTTTGAAAATGTCTAGTTTGAACAAAATCCAGTGGACTTTTTTTGCACTTTTCCAAACTCAGTGCAGACGTATTGCCCTTTTTTTGCCTTGTTAGCTGAAACTGAGTTTATTGCTTTGATTTTGGTGCTCAGAGGTCGCTCTTACTTCCCGTCGAGAGTGCCAGCGCACACTCAGCACTCACATCCTGACCCACAGTTCAATGCAGGCCATCAGGAAGTAGAGCCAAGCTCTGCTAACCTCTTATTTTCTGCAAACATTACAACCTGCTTCCAGTAATTTCAAACACAATCAGCTCATGTGCTCCCTCTTTTCAACGTATGAGGCCATAAAATGATATTACAAGTTTTGCAACATGACAGTATTTTTGATAAGGAGTGGATAAAGGTTCCTGTAATAGCAGTCAATTATCTTGATGTATTTTATATACTGTATATACAATAGTCTGTAGCTTTATTACACTTCGGGGGGGTGGTTACCTGAATGCCTCTTTACCTTCTCACTATAATAGTTTTGTTTTAACTCTTTTAATCTGCAAATTCACTGTAAATGCTGAAAGGGGACTTTAGCTTGCAGACACAAAGCAGTGCCTGAACATGGATGCTTATAGATTCACCGCTACGCAAATGGAGCCTCGAAAGCCAGTTTTGCTCCCATGTGGGTCAGTGATTTCTCTACAGCG
This sequence comes from Arrhamphus sclerolepis, assembly GCA_037176975.1. Lineage (NCBI taxonomy): Eukaryota > Metazoa > Chordata > Actinopteri > Beloniformes > Hemiramphidae > Arrhamphus > Arrhamphus sclerolepis. The sequence continues at coordinate 4,216 of JBAMYA010069853.1, forward strand.
CGAAGATCACAGGGAAACGGGGAGGGCGACAAAGCAGAGATGAGGAACGGGAAGCTGAGCTGACAGGGGAGTGGGTTCAGGTCCCCTCTCCATTGGACAGAATAAATAGATGAACCCCTCCCTTCCCCTGCAGACACTTTTTTGGGAGATAGCCAAGGCAGAGACAGAAGAGCAGAAGCAGTTAAGATAAACAGGAGGTGCTCACCAGAATAAAAGTTCTGTCTTGTGTTGCTGCTGCTTTAAGTTGCCAGCACATCTTGTGGATTTTCACTGTGCTTTTTCCTTTTTGTAATTACTACATTTGGTTTTGGGTATGAGTCATCGCTAACCACCAACTGTGATGACTAACACATGACTCAGTGTGGTTTGGATTTTCTGCGCTATTATAAAGGTCCTATTCAGGCCTAGTATGAACATGCGTCCTGATCCAATCACCAGCGGACAACACTCAGAATGAGTTGAGGATGAATTCAGGTCCGGTCGTTCAGGCCGCAGTCAGAAATGGTCTGGAATGTTCATGGGAATGTCCTTTTAATAATTTAACACAACAGTGCCCTGGGACACACTGAAGGACGTCCTACTCACATGACACTAGTTTCCACTGGGATGTTTTTTTTCTTCACTCTTCCAGTTTCAGGAAAAATGCATTTATTATAAAAAATAAAATAAAAACATCAAAAGACTTTTTTCATAGATTTTTTTTTAGGCTAACTTTCTTTGTCTTTTCATTTTCTACCTTTCATCACTATAATTTCAGATTTTATTGTAATATAAAGTAAATTTGAGCGCATGTTTCTGCAGAAAAGCAACAAGGGTGCAGGGCAAAGAAAAAGTTGATGTTGGAGAAATTACAGAGAAATTTTGCCATTTTACTTTTTTTTTTTTTTAAAGGAAAAAGATAAGAAAAAGTTATTTTCAATTTACAATCATACAATAAAAAAAATGAGATTTTAGTACAAAAGCCTCAGGAACTAGGGGAAATTTGACAGCATAGCTGTTTGATCAATTAACGAATAACCAGTCCTTTAACGGTAACCATGGTGATAATGTGGCCTGGGATGAAATAGAGTTTGATGCTCCTGATTTATAGGGCAATCAAATGTTTAATTTTGATCCTCTGTATATACTGTATCATTCACAAAAAAAGGGGAAGCTTCCTGCTTTTCTCTTGTGTTCTGTTGCCACAGAGACCAAAGCTGCAGTCTCTGATGCTCACAGGTGAGCTGTGCTTATTTCTGCTCTTCAGAGCTGAGGTTTTAATGTAACATGCCAAAACTGTACACGGAGTGTTGGACCGAAGTAAACCTGTCCATTATAAGATACACAAAATCCACGGATGTAGTACAGGCAACAGGGCAGCTTTTATTGTGAACAGACACTATTTTGGAGTCTTTTCTCAGAGAACTGCAGCCTCTAAGAGCTTTGTCTTTAGTCGTCAGAGATCAGGCATCACTAAGATTTCCAATATCCCAAATAAATTACTTTATGCTCTTTTTTTTTGTCTTTCATATCATATCTGTTGCTTTGTTTATATAAAAAATAAAGCTGAAACATATTCATGTCTGAATAATAGAGTAGTAGTTGCTAAGGTTACATAATTATTTGCATATAAAGCACATTATTGCTACAAATGAGCAGCCAGTGTGCTTACAGGGACATGTTTTAGTTATTCCTGTCCACTTATCAGATCTCTCAGGGAGTTATGAAGCCACCGCGTCTGAACAGTCTCTTAGCTGAAGTGTTTTACTTCCACACAGCTCGGTTGTATAATGTCTCTTGTTCTACCCTGCAGGGAATGGCGTTCACGCTGGAGGAGCGCCTACAGCTGGGCATCCACGGCCTGCTGCCCCCCTGTTTCCTCTCCCAGGATGTGCAGGTGCTGCGAGTTATGAAGAGCTATGAAACGCGCATCAACCCTCTGGACAAGTGAGACTGGCACATTCACACAAAGCATCTGAAACTGAGGTTTAAGATTATCACACTGCAGCTGCAGATGTCGAATGGGTTTACTGTCCCACTTGTGGTTTTAGTTAAATCCTCTTCAGCATGTCGCATCTGTTATCAGAGCAGTTTATTTAATGTGGTATTAAAGGTTTAGAGTCGAGTTTGAGTTGCGTCCCCTTTCATTGCAAAAGACGAAACTCTTGGACAGTATTTGGTGGAATGACATACTTTTTTTTTTTTTTAAAAGTCTTTGTATTGGTTGTTTATTGTCTCAGGTACATCCTGCTGATGACGCTGCAGGACAGGAATGAGAAGTTGTTCTACCGTGTGCTGACCTCTGACATTGAGGAGTTCATGCCCATCGTGTACACTCCCACCGTCGGTCTGGCCTGCCAGCAGTACGGACTCGCCTTCAGGAGACCACGGTGAGACGAAAACCTCCCTCTTGTCATCACGTAGTCCACCACGTTCCATGGTCGCCACTTTGTATTGCTGTGGTGAAAATGGTTCATCCATATCCACTGTTCACTTTATCAGCTCCAAATATCTAATCAGCCAATCACATGGCAGCAATAAATCAATCAAACTTCATTTGTAGAGCACTTTTCATACAACTTGTGCTAAACAAAGCACTTTACAGAATTAAAATAAAACAATGAAAATATAGTTAAATCATAGATTAAAAACCATAAAACATTAAAAGTCTTGAGATGAGTCTTGACTTTGACCCTCCAGAGTGACTGTGGAATTTATAGAGACTTGAGGGTGTTTTTCCGGCTCAGCAATTCTTTCATACTCTTGTGTTCACATCAAGGTTTAACATATGGAGGGCTGAGAAAGACGAGAATGCGTTAGTGATTCATAATTTTGAAACAAAATAGTAAAACAGTACATACAGTCAAATACAGTATCTTTACTTAACGTTTACCAATTCCAGAGTTACAAACGGTGTACAATTCGTATATTCTTTAGGTAGCTTCTGCTTCCAACTTCTTGTTTTATATCATTTACTTTTCAATGGCATTAATCCGTTACATAGATTGTTGTGCAGGGAACTGATCTTATGACCTGCTTTAATCAAACCTGGGATCTTTCTCTCTGCATGTTTTTTTTTTTTTTTATAGAGGACTCTTCATCACGATCCACGACCGAGGACACATCGCCACCATGCTCAACTCCTGGCCTGAAGAAGACATCAAGGTACGCAAACCAAACACCTGCAACTTTCTCCTGAGAGCTCATCGATGCTGATATGTATTCGTCTCCATCCAGGCCATCGTGGTGACAGATGGGGAGCGCATCCTCGGACTGGGCGACCTGGGCAGCTATGGGATGGGAATTCCTGTTGGGAAGCTGGCGCTCTACACGGCGTGCGGCGGCGTTAAGCCACAGCATTGTCTCCCAGTGCTGCTGGACGTTGGTACCGACAACCAGGTGAGCGGGAAGGCTGGAATCAATTTAAATGAGCTGGTGCAGCACCTCATATCTCCCTATTATCAGTCATTGTATAGATGAGTTTGGAAAGGTGCTGATATAACCTGGTAAATGCTTAATTATTAATAGGATCTTTCCAACACGAATTGAACAATTAATCTGTTCTACTTTCGTCCCAGGCGCTGCTCGATGACCCTCTGTACATCGGACTGAAGCACAAGAGAATCAGAGGAAAAGAGTACGATGAACTCATCGATGAGTTCATGCAAGCCGTGACAGACAAGTGAGTGAAAATAAAATAAAATAAATAACTAAAGAATGCCGAGGTGATCCTGCCGTCTGACTCATCTCTCCTAACCCTGCAGGTACGGGATGAACTGTCTGATACAGTTTGAGGATTTCGCCAACAGCAACGCTTTCCGCATCCTCAACAAGTACAGGAATCGATACTGTACCTTCAACGATGACATCCAAGGTATTTCAGTGCTCACACATTGAGCTGTTAGGATATTGATAATAGTATCAAAAACACTGCCTTTCAACTTCCTGTTGTGAATCACCAGAGTTGTTGGGTGGAAAATCTCACCAGGAAAACTGCAACATGTTTTAGTTTCCAGAAGCAGCACAAATGTACCTGAAGATAACACGAATAAACCTTATTGAGCATTTCAAAGAGCCTTCGTGTGAAAAAGGACACGCTTATCAACTCAAAGGGAGAGGTGGACGTACCACAGCAACAAACTCTGCTGAGTTTCTTTCTTTAGTTGAATTCCTGAAAATCTAACTGCATAGTTACGGACAAAACTGTAGAAAATGTTGTTGACTTGAATTTGATTCAAATGTATTATTTTTTTTTTATTTGTTATTATTTTATTTTATTAAATACATTTCTGAAGCTGTGTGACATTGAACATATATATATATTCCTGTCAGGCATTCGGACCTCCATTGTGCTCTGATTTCAAAAATATGAATGTCTTTTGTTTCACGTATTTGTGGCTTCACTCTTAAAATATTTTTCCCCCCTGGATTTCTTTATTCAACAGATATTTGTTTGATGGATGTTGATTTTAAGAAGTTAATTGTTTAATTTGCCCTCCAGTCCTATATAGGAACAGTCCTATATGTTGTTTTTTGTTATAATGTTTCCTCACAGCTTCATCGATTGGTTTATTTGCAGAACACGAACAGAGAACTGAGGCTTTGTTTTTCCTGCAGGCACTGCCTCTGTAGCCGTGGCGGGGATCTTGGCTGCTTTGAAGATCACCAAGAACAAACTCTTAGACCACACTTTTGTTTTCCAGGGAGCAGGAGAGGTGAGAGGATTTGCTCTTTTAATTCATGTTTGTTTTAAAGGCAGAATTAAAGATATGTGCCTCAGATCTGACAATCCACGTGAAAGAAGTTGAAACAGGAGATTCTGGTGCCGATGGAGGATTGTCCTACTTTTTTCTTTCTTTCTTTCTTTCTAAACCAGGCTGCTCTGGGTATTGCCCACCTACTTATAATGGCCATGGCCAAAGAGGGAATATCTAGAGAGGAAGCTGCCAAGAGGATCTGGATGGTCGACTCAAAAGGCCTCATTGTTAAGGTATCACATCTACTTCCAAGAGTCACTACGAGGCCTTTTGAAAAGAAACTTGAGAAATTTTTTTTTTCCCATTCATGCAGGGAAGAAGCCACCTGAATCACGAAAAGGCCGAGTTTGCTCACGAGCACCAGCACCTGAAGACGCTGGAGGAGGTGGTGCAGGCCATCAAACCCACTGCCATCATCGGTGAGTTACTGGAAGTGATGGCGAAGCAAAGCAAACGCTAAAAACATGTTTTTGGTTAGTGCTGCACATAAAGCACTTTTGTAACCTGCATTATTTGTTTCAACCACTTATAGACTTTCCCGACCAGCTGTGGAAACAAAATGAAACCTAAAAATGGTGAAAGATTTTTTTCCAACTTTGCTCATGAGTTAGAAAAAAAATCACCTTCCTTTATTCCTCTGATATAACGGATCAATGCTGAAAGAGGATTCTGATGCTCTAAAATTGAGACGCTGCATGCGCCACTTTCACAAACTAACACTGTTACTTCAAAATCTCTCCATTTGAAATCTGAACAAGAAAAATAGTGTAATAATTTAAGAGAACAAGTGATCAAAGCTGACGTTTTAATTTGAAGAGGGTGCAGCCATCCTGCAGATGGTTCCGTTGTTAACATTTCCTCGTTAGGGGTCACGTTTATGGGATCGTTGCAGGAAAGCTGACTTGAGCACTTTGTCCTGCAGGTGTGGCTGCGATTGGAGGAGCTTTTACTGAGAAGATCATCAAAGACATGGCAACCTTCAACGAGAAGCCGATCATCTTCGCCTTGAGCAATCCAACCAGCAAGGCCGAGTGCACGGCAGAGCAGTGCTACAGGCTCACAGAGGTAACATGGAAAACATGTGTGCATCGTTGAGCCAATACAAGTGATAACCACATATCCATCCACAATTTCTGTTTTGTTGTTTTTTGTTTTGTTGTTTTTTTCATTTTGGGGAGCTTTTATACTGTGTTGCTGTTAGGCTGTATTTCATTTGTCAGATGTCATAGTGGGAGATTTGATACTGAGGTGCCAAGAATCTCAAAGCAGAACCTCAAACAGATGTTCCTCTGTAGGAACGAAATAATTTTTTTCATAAATTAAATGTACTTTCTCTTTAATCAGGGTCGGGGTATCTTCGCCAGCGGCAGTCCATTCAGCAAGGTTACGCTGCCCGATGGACGCACCTTCCACCCCGGGCAGGGAAACAACGCCTACGTGTTCCCTGGGGTGGCGCTAGGCGTCATAGCCTGCGGAGTGCGCCACATATCTGAGGACGTCTTCCTCACCACTGCAGAGGTACGTTACTCACCTGTCTGTGTCTGCACACTGGATACTAAACGTTTACAAAGGTTCAAATGAGAAAAATTACCTCTTTTTTTTAACTGTGACTACATGTTTTATTTATTATCTTAAAGAAAACAAAAAAAAAACAGTTTCTAGAGATGCAACACTTACAACATTAAAGTTATCATGTAAAGTCAATAACGGCTGGAAACAACTGTCAAATGGTGAAAAAGATTTAAATTATTGTTGACTGCAGTTCATCTGTAATCCTGGATTTTTATTTATTTATTCATATAATTTTGTTATCACGCAGCTTCATTCATGTTGCAGATTAAAACCTGCAGATCTGCTCACATACAGATTAATTGTTGGATGGTTTTAGCCAAATCACAGTGGAGCGTTGGTAGAACCTGAGAGCGAGTGTCACAAGGCGGAGCTGTCCACAGATTATTCTCAGCTGTGGGCAATGCATATCATTACAACAAAAGCCAATAACCGTCCCGATTGATCGCCCGACCTCGAGCTGGATTTAAAGTTACAGGCTGCTACTTCCAGTCCACAGTATTCACTCTGACTGTGTTTGTCAGGCCATAGCTGACATGGTAACAGAGGAGCACCTGGCAGAGGGACGACTGTATCCTCCACTCAGCACCATCAGAGAAGTGTCATTCAAGATTGCAGTGAAGGTAGGACGTCTTCACATCTGGTTGATCAGGTGTATATTATGTTAAAAGACAACTGTGGTTCAAACCTGCAGCTTCACATTCAACAAATAACTAAAACTTTTATGAATATGAACGTTCTGTAAATAATGTAGACTCAGGTCACATGTAACAAAGAATCGGGGCAGTCGACCTACCATGTGATTAGTGGACAATCTGCTCCATGAAAGTGACAGATCCCTACTTCTTTCTTCTCTGCCAGATCATCAACTACGCCTACAAGCACAACATCGCTTCCGTGTACCCTGAACCTAAAGACAAGGAGGCGTTTGTGCTGTCTCAAATCTACAGTCCAGACTACGACTCCTTCACCCTGGACACGTACAGCTGGCCCCAGGACGCCATGAATGTCCAGGACGTGTGATCTCCACCAAAACTTTATGTGCTGTCATTGTGTTACATACAGTTTCTGCGTTGCCTCTCCTCAGACATTTTATAGATGACTTTTGCCTTTTTCTTTTTTTTTTTTTTTTATACATGCCAGTAAAACCCAGCCCCCCGCCATAAGTACCAGACCGTAGATAATACTTTCTCTTACATCTGAGTGTTAATATACCACACTGAAGCTTTGCTCCCTCAGTTTTATTTGAAGTAAATTTCATATCAACTCTGTATCATATCGCACAACTATATAGAACACCCTTTTAGTTTTACAGCTAAGATGTTGCAGGATGCATCAGAGTTCTCTAAAAACTCCACATAAACCTTCTGTGCCTGCATCTCTGGCTCAGGCCCCCTATGTTATTCATATTTTACACTCCTGTTCACGTGTGCGCATCTTTTCATCTAAACATTGTATCAGCTTACATTTCTGCTCTGCTTTGTTGTGAGAATCGGGGATTTCTGATGATCAGCGCTCAAGTGTGTTTTGCTTTTAGTTATGTACAGATTTCTTTGTTGTTGTTTTTTTTGCCAAAGATGTTGATGACCTGAATCTTACGTTGAACAAACACTATGCGCAGCTTTTAGTACCGAGATATATGCTTTAAGTTTTCAAAGGGAACGTGTACGTTTTTAAATAAAATTCTTGACAAAATGTGTGGTTTGTTTTGTTTTGAGAGTTGCAAAAAGGGAAAAAATATTGAGATAGTGGAGTGTACAGATTCATTTTCAATGATTTAATAATGAAAAGCCTTTTCTGTTTAGTATATACTGCCCCCTGCTGGTTGTTTTAGGAGTTGTTTTTTTTTTATTTATTTTACAATATGTCACATTTTGTCTCAAATGCAAACCTGTATGACATTTCAAGCATCAGCAGTTGTGTGAAAATAACATCTAGTGAATTATTTTTGCTGCCACATCCATGCATCCATCCTGATGCACAAAGTTTCATGAGATTTAGACTCTAAACTCCTCAAACGTAGCTTTATTTTACCTGGTGGATACTGGTGTCACAGCAACAGTGTGAAATCTAACAGGCTTCACTGTGGAGCTGCTTTGAGGTGATCAGAGTGCACTAACAATTATCAGTAAAGGCAATGACTCCATAACTGTCGTCAGAAGGTGGCGCTGTAATTGTGATACTCTTCACAAAGACAAGGAGAGCAATAAAAACCCAGGAACTGAGGCAGGAGAGAAAGAAGTTGACAGTGGTGGGTCTAGTTTATATGACCCCCTGGGCAACTGTCGTACCCATCCCATGCAATAACATCAACTATATCTATCAAACAAAAATGTGTAAAATAGTAAATAACTAAAATTTAACCATTTTTTTTGAACAAGCATATGCACGTGTCCAACAATCATAGATGACGACCCTTAGCTGAGATGTTGAATTACAGATTGCTTTTGTTTTTAAAATATTTATGAGCATGGACCAGCACAGATGTTGTGTTAGTTAAGCGCATTAGTGTTATATTGTGTAATGCATCAGCCCCTCCCCCCAACTGGTGTCCAGTTTACAAACTAGTAGGCTACAAGAAACCCACTTCTCTCTCAGTCACTGTGCTAAAATATTTATCAAAAATCAACAATTTAAAAAAAATAAAAAATCTGATATCTGATCAGTTCTCAAATATAAACAAATCCACAAGTAGCCTACTTATTTTCTTTTAATCTCCAAAATTTAACCAAAAACTCTGGAAACAGAATTTTTAGCCTAGTTTAAAAGTAAGATTTAACTAAAAATGTGATCAGTGTCAGAAGTGTAAAATTCTAAGTGTACATTTAGCTACTGATGAATGTGCCAAATTTAATTTGTTTTGGGTTTGTTTTTTCTTTCCTCACCATGGCAACAACCTCAGAAACATCTAGGTTCAGCAGGAGGACATAATAAAACAAATCTTTACACAGTGGGAACAAGTGTGTTTTGTTGTGCAGAGTAAGGTCAGGATCCAGTCTTCCTGCCAGAACCCTGAATCGTCTTTTGTCAGCAGCTCTGCCTCGTCTTCATCTAGAAGAGCTCTTGAAGGCAATAATGTGTCTTATAATGGATTCAGGCTGTTGCTGGAAACTCTCCAGCAGACTCCCATGAGAGAGGAGGGCTGAAGCAGAAGCAGATAATTAATAGAGATAACAGCTGTAAAATCAGGGGTGTCAAACTTGCGGCCCGCGGGCCATTTGAGGCCCACAGCATGATACTTTGTGGCCCCCTACTTGATAGCAAAGTTTAGTGTAATGCGTGTTTCTCAAACGCGCCTTTTTGCAGGTCATTACTCATGCCGCACTTGCCCTGGACTTTTAAGGTTTTGTCCCTTGTGGGCATCCATAGATCAGACTTGTGACAGCTTTGTTGTCAAGTCTTCATAGACTAGAATCGGGGGAAGGTTGACACACTGACACACATCATCTGGCAGGCCAAGCCGTCCCTCTAAAGTTGAGAAATGTTCAACTTTCAGCGCATCAAGGCGGCTAGACAGAAAGTACTCGCCAGTGAAATCGTAGAGAGCTGGTCTGGAGCGGCTCATGTCCATTTATGACCAGACCTGCATTAATATGGAGTAAAAACAGTAATATTGGTGTCACACAGAGACAAGAGTTTCAGAAATAAATTTTGGGAGGAAGTGGCTGAATCTGAATGCGTTTGCGTGGATGTGGACAACAGTGACACTGGAAAACAAGCCGGCGCCATACGATGTTTTTAACCGTAGCTGCTGCTGCTGATAGCTGCAGATGTGGTGGTGGCTGTCAGCCGTGGATAGATTAAAAATTAAACTAAAAAAACATGCCGGCCTGTCAGAACAGCAGACTCCCATCGAGCGACAATCAGTTAGCTGATCAACTAATCCTCCTGTTCCTGGATAGTTCAGCAGACGTTTCTCAGCAGTTTTCCCTCGTGGATGATCAGGACCACGAGAAGGTTTTCTTTTTTTCTTTCTTCTTTTTTTCGAGATCAAAAATGTCTTATTTTGTGGCGACTTTTCACAAACGTGCAATTCATGGCGCTTTATATGCTTATTGTTGAAACAAGAAAATGGAAACATGGCGAATGAATGTAAAAAAATTCAACATTTCTTTAATTAAAGACAAAACAAGACGCTGTCTCCATTCTAACATAATTGAATTTAAAGTTCATATAAAATGTACGTTAGTTCTTTTAGTTCTCTTTTAGCAATTTCTTATAACATTAAGATGTAACTTAAAATTAAGAACAAACGAAGTTGTCCTGCAACTTTAATTTTATACAACTAACTCAGTCTTAGCAGAATATTGTTAAAGACTAAACTTATTCAGCTTTTGCTGCAATTTCTAAAAACTAATTGACGAACTGTAATGTTGTTCGGGGGAGTTTCTTTCTGTGTTTAACAGAAGCTTGAATAAGATAACCAATGTCTCTACTTAACAGAAAGATCCCATTTACACACACACACACACACACACACACACAAAATCAATAAATAAAATCCCCAAAACTAAAAGTTTGGTTAAGTTCTCAGAGCCAAACAGAATAATTCTTGCATGTGTTTAATTACTTTACTTAGGCTACTCAATGTTGGCTATGATTGGGGTTAAATCCAATAATATAAAACTGAAAGGTCATAAAATTCTAAACTGCTTAAATCTCCCTTTAGAAAAAAGAAAAAAAAAAAACAGGTGCTATTTCATATGTATGTAAATATATCTGAATTCCATCCACAAACTCATATCTTGTTAACTGAACACTACAACTCGACTCATTTCTGTGATAAACTGTTCATGTTCTGAAGAACTGTTAATCATAAAGATTGAGCAGATTGAATCTTTTTTTTTATTTATTTTAATGTTGGGGTGGTGGGGGGCTACTTGATGTGGTCCCAGTCTCACCCAGACTTGGCCTCCAGTGGCCCCCACCATCCATACCAGCTGTTCAGTTCCCTCCTTCTTTGCAACTAACAGTAAAGTATCAGAGGCGTGTGTGTCAGCCTCTCAATGTTTTTAAGCAAAAGAGTCCCAAATGAAAGGTTTGCATTTATTTATTTTTAATTATTTAATAGCAACAAATCATTAGTCTCCTCAGAGAAGACCAAAGCAAAAAAAAACAAACAAACAGAAGACTCAGACCCAGGAAGTGGCTGATATGTGAGTGAATCAGAGCTGTAGCTTCACAGCAATCATGTTCATTATTGCAGGTTAATTCTTCACCTTTACACAGAGATCATAACCTCAAGTACATTTAAGATTTGGGTAAAGAAGAAAATGAATTCAGCACACAAGAAAGGAGTTGTGTAGCTAAACTCCTGATGAAATCCCCCATATTACATAAAAAAAAAAAAAATACAAACACGTGTCAAACGAGACCTCCAGTTTATGCTTTATGTAACTTTAGCTCTGCTGGTAAATGTTTTCAATTCCAAATTTGCTTTTCAAACAGAAAACACAAATGGTGGCAGAATGACATGAAGCTCCTGGACTATAGCGAGTTAATGACAGCTCATCATTTAGATCAGAGAGAATTACACAAACAGGCATATTCAAGTACTTGTGTGTTAACATACAATATTTTTGCAAGTTCTTTTAATAATAACAATAATCACACTATTAAAACAACAAGCTTAACATTTGTAGTATCACTTTACCGTAATGCTTTAACAAAAGTTAATTGAAATGCTTGTGAATCTGAGTGCTAGAAGTAGTTATGAATTAAAAGTTAAAATTTTCATCATGATACGATATGATTGACTGGACAGCGATTCAATAGTATAAACTGAATTCACACATCCAGGTAATCTGTTATTCCTTCATGCTAGTGCAGTCACGTGTTCACAAGATATTACCATCAGTCGTCACGAACTGACCAGAATCAGAGAACGACACTGTTGGAAATCGACCAGTACAGATGGCTAAAAAGGACTGGGAGCTTGTCGGAGAGGCTTGTTGTACCCCAACATGTGAAATGATACATTTCATGGCAAAAGTGCCCAAACTTTGGAGGACCTAAAGTATGTGGGATACAACAGGACACGTCGTGGCTGCAGGAAAGGTTTGTTGAAATCTATTTCACGATTTGAGCATGTTGTTTGTTTCTAAATCCCACCAAGAATATTTCCTGAATACATTTCGCCAAGGCCTGCAAGTACCATCAAGTCTAGAGTCATTATCATCCATCGGATCAAGAGTTAGTCAGAGATTCCAAATGGGATCCTTCAAAGGCTGATTTATACTTCTGAGTCGAAGTGTAGACGTGAACGCTACAGCGTAGACTACGCTGACGTCCAAATGTAACTACATGTCTGTGGCGATGCGGATTACAAGAAAGGTGATTGGCAGATTTGTTAGTTGTTTTCAAATTCTCCACTGTTGTTTCTTTGTCATTTTCAAGTCAAGTAGAACAATATTTTGCTCCAATGTAAGAAAAAAAAACAACAACTAATGTTCAGCATTTATCAGCTCCAACTAATGTAAAATATACTCTATTTGCGCCATTGTTATGTCTGAGCTACATACAGAAGGTAAACTAAAGAAAAATTGGCACTGTGATCTACAAAGCTCCAGAAAAACCCAAACTGCCATCTACTGGTTGGTGGTGGAATTACAGAGCGACGCGAACGCAGAACTATAAAGGGCAGAGGTGCCGTAGGGACTGCGTAGCCTAAATGCTAGCTGCTGAGCAGAGGCATAAATCAGGCTTTACCACATGTTTACTGAATTAAAATAATCTAGTAGTCTTTCCCAGTTTGATGAAATTTTGACTTTGAGCTCAAGAGACTGGACAGATGTGACTGGGTTATCTAAAAATGGTTTATAAATAATAACAAGAGAGAACGATGAAAAATGTCACCTGGAACCAGAGCAGGAGAACATCTGAAACCATCAAAAATGGAGTGGAAATCTAAAACAGAGATATGTTAAGATTCAAGGGTTCACTTCTGGTCTGGAACGTGTGAGAAGAACAGGAAACAATCAAAAACGCAGGAGATAGGTCACTTTGAGGTGAACAATGCAGCAGAGAAGTTTTCAGGTGAGTAATCTTACAGGTGATGACTGATTTGGAAAAAAACTCCTACAAATCGTAAATCGTAAAAACAGCAGGCAAAGCAGAATCCGAGAAACGGGACAGATTTGCGGGCCAGATAACAACAGTCAAAGTGCGGAGTGATCAGAGTAACAACAGGGCCGAGGTCAACAGAAACAGGCTGAAGGCTCGGGGTCCAAAAGGCAACCACAGGTTCAGAAATCCAGGAGCCATCCAAAGCTTTGCAGGCAAAACATGCAAGAAACAAGATGGTCTGGCAGAGAGTGGAGGACAGCAGACCCCTCCAGGACTAGATTTGGAAACCCTGTACGATCGTACAGGTCCTGGAGAGGACCCATTTGTAAAAGTTAGACTACAAGAGGTTGATAACAAGTACTGATGTTTTGATGTTGATCTTTTAAATTTTTTCTATCAATGTGATTAAATCTATATATCATTTAATTGATGTATCGATTTAGATTGATGGATCAAAACAACCCTAGTTAGAAATACCTCAAAGATAATTCAGTTTTAAAATGAACCATAAATTGTACCAAAAGAGGTGAAAAGAAAGGTTTGAAGGTTTACAAGGACACAGCGAGCATCAGGTTGCTTCCTGTCTTTAAAAGTTTCAAAGGCAGTTAAAGGACAAGATGGAGCAGCAAAGACTGGAGACAACAAGGTTACAGCCAATCAAAAACCGGTCAGTAACTGGGCGATGACTGGTCACAAACCATCAAGCAAAGCTGAGCTGTTTGACTTTTTTTTCTTTGCAAAGAGTGCTATAACGTTACCCAACAGCAATGTGAAAAGCCGGCGGAGGGGATGAAAAAGCAAAACAAAACACAAGAATTACTGATTACTGTGTGTGTGTGTGTGTGTGTAAAATGAAGCACTGAAATACTGTGAGTTAATGAGACGTGTTATCAGTGCGCACAGAAGTGTGTAAGGCGCTGGTTGATCAAACAGAGATCTAAAAAAAAGGATAAAAGTTGCTGCTTTGTACAATCATTTTTTGAATTAAGAAATCATTATGATGATAAAATGTAATTGCAGTCAGTTTCATAGTAATTAACAGTCATTAAAGTTCCTTTATGAGCAAACAAAGGGCTTAACAAAGAGCATTGTTTGCTGTGTTACCATATAGAACACAACAGAACTTTCTAATTTTGCTTTCCCACTGAACTTTACAGTCATAAATCTGTCTGTATCTCCAGTTGTTTATTTTGTTGTCGGAGAGAAGGTCTGCGTTCTGCTTGGGGCTTTACTGAGCATCACTCTTAAGACGAGCAGAAAACCAACCGAAGCGACGGAGCCGAAGATCCGATCTGCAAAAGAAGTGAGAAGAGTGCTGCAGAGCCTGGCTGCAGGACATGCTTGACTGCAGATTAGAGGGTCTACAAAAGAAGCATGGCACTGGTTGGAGGATTTCTGGCTGATGATGGCATGGCTCTTACCCTCGTTACGTCTAAGCAGGCTGAGAGCAGAACATTTGGTCCAGAGAGAACAGGGACAAAGGATTTAACAGCTGACGGATTTCTATCTTTTTTTTTTTTTAGGACTTCAGTTTTTCCGATTGAAAGGTTCTTTTCTAAGTGATGAGTCCAACTACCTATTTTGTAACAAAGTAATGTGTCAAATATGATTTTGGCTTGACCCTGTTAGTTTTTTTTCCTTGCTCAGCACGTGTACTGTACGGGTGTGTAAGTTCACTACGAGAAACAAAAAAACTAAACAGAAATGTAACAGGCATCTGCATCTCTGGATAATAAAACTGACAGACGCTGCAGGAACGATAGTCAGATTATGCTGTAACAAATGTCTTTTTTTTTTTTTTTTGGAACATGATGCTGCAGCAGAGTTAAGTAATTTCACATTTTGGTTGTATTCATAATTTAGATAAATTATGAATGATCCTCAAAAGGGTTCAAGGGAAATTTTGTTCATCGTAATGGTAAGGATGGACGGACAGGCTGCGATATAACGGCTCTGAGGAGAGGGAAACCTGCGCAAACATAATAACAATCAATTTGCTGATATCTTTAGCATTTCTGGAATTAGATAAGTTGTGTCAGGAAGTGAAACATAAATGGACAGTAAACAACATCCACTGAAAGTTTGGCGAACCTCTCAGAAAGGATGACTCTGAGGACCATTTCAACATTTAAGGAACAGAGAAGTGCTGTTTGGAGCTGTAACGCTGACTGCATGCTGTCCTCACACAACAGACTCTTTCACTTTCCTTGAACAGATCCACGTTCACTGCAGTGGTTCTGTCACTGGCTCTTCTTTTTCTCCGGGCAAATGTAAGACAAAAGCATGTCTATCATGTTCTGGATGATGGCTGGAGGAGGGTGGAGGGCATGGGGGAGGTGGTGTGCTAAGGTCATTTGCCAGGCGTCCACCATGAGGACGTTCAGGCCCTTGAACATGGTCTTCAGCACCGTGTCGAGCTGCAGGGAGTACCAGTCGCTGTTGTACAGGCTCACCTCGGGGTCCAGGGCCTGGAGGTTGGCGGAGCGGATCACTACGAGGGTTCCCGGCGCTCGGTCCATGAGCCTCACCAGCGCTCGTCGAATGTGCCGGAGCCGTCTGATGTAGACCTCCACCGGAAATGTGCTGAAATGAGCCCAGATGCTGAGGACCACCACGGTGTTGGGACCCCCAGAGAGGCCGTCCAGCTCGTTGGAAATGTAGCGCAACTGACTGGACATGACAGTGGTGAAGCGGATGGGAGGGCCGTGGCAGCGGTACTTTAAGAGGATGTTATGGGTGTTGTCCACGGCCAGGAAGGGGCCAACGTTTTTGGGGCTGTGTAGGTTGAACTCCTTCAGTTCTGGATAACGGTGGATAAATGCAAGTTACACTGAGTGTTGAAATAAATCAAGATAAGACAAAAAAAAAAAAAAACCACCAAACTGCTCACCTGGAACCACTGCGATGAGGTACTCGAACCACTGTCGGACAGTCGAGTCTCCGTACATGTTGATCACTTTGTTCGTCAAGCACTCGGCGACAGCGGACGAATCACGGAACTGACGTGTCGCAGCGCCACCTAGCGGCCTCCACGAGTCCTTGTAGTAAAATCCAGAAGGTGGATGCGGAATGTGTTCTGGATTTATAATCCTGCCTTCACCTTCAGCTTCATCTGAAACAGAGCAGAGGAGGAAACCAAATCATCTCTGCACGCACAAACTGTGAGGTCACGCACAAAAGGAAGATGTTGTACAGGCAGACTGTACCTTTCTGAGGCAGCACGTTGATCTTGTCAGTTCCTGACGCATCTATTTGAACTTTGATGTTTATGTCACTGTTACAAAATAAAAATAAAAAAAGTTTTTCATGTTAAAAGTTAAGACTAAAGATCATCTTTATTTCAAGCACTGTATATGAAAACACCTGGGAACTAGTTTATTTTTTTTTTTTATCAAATATTACTCAAGCTAGAGCCAGTGACATGTTTGCATGGTTTTACTTTCAGTTTTATATTAATACATCATCTGTCTGCCTATGATTTCCCAGCAGGCTACAAACAAGGTTGATCAAATGAAAATGGAAAACGTAGTGATTCATACACTTTTATTTCTTTACAGATAGCATGGAGGCAAACCCTTTTATGTTTTTTCCCCCCCTTGAGCTTCATTTATTTTTTATTATAAATCTGTTTTTGCGTGTCAGGCCTGTTGCATTTTCCAAAGACCATTTAGTGCTCATAAAGAGATTATTAAAAAAAAAAAGTTACTTCTACCAGATGATGGAAACCAGTGATTGTGAAGATGATTTGAACCATGAAAGGCTGAGTCTTCGAGGAGCAAGATGATCCCAGTTTTAACAACTGAATGGGGAAAAAGCTTCAAAACAGGGGATTTGCATATTTCTCCTTCTACTGTGTGTGATCCCTTTAAAGAAATCTGGAGGAATTTCAGAAGAACAAGGGCACATTCATGAGCTCTGATTCTTGGGGTGATTTTGCATCCAGAACAGATGATTTAACCACATGAGCAAGAGGATTACAGAAGGGAACTTTTGTAAAGCGCTACAATACGGCACAACAGTCACAAATACTGCATGAAACTCAACGTTGCAGAAATGACAAAACCATCCAGACTTTGATCAGTAACAAGTCCAAAAGCCAGACTCTGTGATTCTACAGAGTTATATCAATGCCACAAAAAACCTCTGTAACGGCAACATTAATGCAGAAAAATACACTGATTTTAGAGCAACATGTGCAGATTTCAAGACCACATCTATTCCAGGGAGGTCAATTCATTTTTGTAAAAAGACAGTGGAAAAAACCATAATCTGCACACATTATTCAAGCATGGCTGGAGAAGAAGAGGTTCTGACCTGTCCCCAGTAGAGAATGTTATGAAAGACTTTGAGAAATGCAACGACAATCTTGTACTACCACACTTATTTGCAGGAAGAATCTAAGAAAATAACAACTGAAACAATAAACTGACTGTTTTCCTCAGAGGGAAACAATCTTTGATGCGTCGTGAGAATGAATGTCAACATTTTAAAGGGGTGAAAGATTTAGTGTCCCAACCTTTTTTTTGGAACATATCACAGCCATTAAATGCAAAAGAAAAAAGTTTATTTTAGCAAATTAAATAAATCTGATGATAAAAAACAAATTAGAATTAGAGTTTCATGCTGCCTGAAAAGAAATAAAAGTCAAACTCACTGTTTTGTTTTTGACTGCATTTTCTATATTCTATAAATTCATACGTTGGGGTTTTAATGCATACATACAAAACTGCTTTTTCATATGCTTTGAGAAAAACACTAATGCTTTCTAGTATGTTAAATTACAGCATATATTCCTTGTTTATAATTATATAAAAGTACAAACCTTTGGAAAAGCATCGCCTCTGTGTTGCTGATGAGGTGTTTCAGATAGCCTCCTTTGGCGTGGTTAATTCTGGTGTCACAGCCGAGCAGCTTTGGTTTGTAGCAGAACCAGGGCTCGCCTGTGTAAAGGTCCGTGTAATTGCACAGAGGCTGCTGGTCAGACGGCAAACACATGTTACACACGGTCGTTTCTGACAAGAAGCCCAGACGGAACGTGCTCTTGAAAAAGACTCGATCGGACCGCTCCTCCCGCAGCCGTCGCAGCACCATGACGGCCTCGCTGGAGTGCACCAGCGTTATCTCAACCCATGCAGTCCCGACCCAAAGCAACGGGAACACAGCGGAGTAAAGTCCATTCCTGTGGTCTTCCACCGACCCCACTACAGCCGCTCCAAGCTCTGGAGAGTGCAGTCGGGCTAAGAGGAAGTCCCCGCCGTAGTGCTTGGGACGACCCTGAAAGTCGTGCACGTGGATGAGAACCTCCAGCTGGTCGCCCAGGCGCCACTCTCTTCCTGCATTAGTGGGAAGGATGGTGAACAGGCTGTGCACAGGGTCACTGGTTTGGTCAAGGGTGGGTGGTTCAGAGCAAGGCGGGGGACCGGGCCAGGAGATGGAGTCCAAAAGGTTGCGCTCTTCCAGTTCATCCTCAGGTGAAGGTTTCTGGCCAAGATGGGCACAGAAGTTGCTGGGGTGGTTGAAAGACCTGCTTTGCAGTTGGTAGAAGGTTGATTTACTGTTGCAGTTCCAGTTCCAGTTCTGAAGAGAAACAAAGTAGTGAATGTAAATGATTATAGTAAAGAATCAGATACCCTGAAAGCATCAATGAAAGGAGGAGATGCAAAAACTGATCAGTCAGGTGATTTTCTGGTTTTTGGATGTGGTCTGATGCTAAGAAGCTCAGAAAGGCTAAGAGCTTGAAACTTAAACAAGCAGAGAACCAGACAGACGTCTCTGTTAGGGTTAGGGTAATATTGTGTTTACGTGTTAACGTTCACGGACTGGCTATGTCAGTGTTTCCCACTTGCAGGTAGTTAGAGCTGGGCAATTAATCAAAAATAATCCAGACCGACACATGGAACCAATAATCAAAATCAGAAAAACTTTATTGCCATGTACAGTAAAGAACATTTTAACATTTTACAGTACTAGGAATTTTTCATGGTCTATGGTGCAAAAATAAAAAGTAGCCTAAATTTAAAAAAATCAAAAAGACTGCAGTGGGAAAGAAACTGTTCTGGTGCTGGGAGGTCCTGGTCCTCATGGACCGGAGCCTTTTGCCAGAGGGGAGGAACTGAAACAGTTTGTGTCCAGGGTGAGAGGGGTCGGCTGTAATCTGGGCTCCACGTCTCCAGGTCCTGGAGATGTACAGAGCCCGGAGAGGTGGGAGGATGCAAACCATCACCTGATTGGATGATGAGGGGGTAGGTCTCCACATCTGAATGCAGCCTCTTTCTCTGACCTGAGCTGTTTGAGCTGGGTTCAGCTGTGAACGTGGGTTTTCCATACCCATAACTCACCCTGGTGCATGATGGAATCATGCTGTCCTCACAAAAGTTTACATTGGATGTCACAGTGTCTGTTATTCATCCCAGCTATTGGTGGCAGACCTGAAAGCATCCCAGTTCATACTGTCCAAACACTCCTGACGTTCTCCAACAGCCTCACTGGTCCACTATTTTGACCACTATTTTGATGTCCTCACAACAGGAGTTTTAATTTCTGCCTGTATGCAGGAATCAAATGCACCATGATATCATCGGACTGGCCCAATGTGGAGCAGTAAGCACCACTGATGGTGGTCTAGCAGAGATCCAGTACATTCCCCTCTCTGGTCATGCACTTAATTGATGTAATCTTGCTCATGTCAATTAGCAAAATTATTCTCTTATTTGAAATATTCATTTAATAACCTATAAAACGGGTGAACTGTCTTTTCAAAGATATGTACTCTTATTAGAAACATCTCAGTTTTAATAGTAGATTATATTTGCAGTAAAAACTGTGCACACATCAAGATATAGCTACATATCGCAGGTTCACCCTCATGTATATAGTCAAAAGAAGATTTCTATTAAGAACAATATTAATTCTCAGCCCCATTAATACAAAAAAAAACAAAACTCTCAATTTCCTTTGGGCTTTACTGAAAAAGGATCCATCAATTAAAAGCCACATGTGGCCCACTTCTCTCCTCACCTCGACTGTGTGGATGTTGCGCAGCAGGAAGATGAAGCCAGACAGCGCTAGGACGAGGAAGAGGAGGACATATTTGGACAGATTTCCACACATGGTGACCCCCTTCTGTCTCCCATGATCAGGCACTGTGTCACTCTTGCTATTACCACGGCAATGATGGCATCATTTCACTGTGAACTACAAGGAAGGACAAAAAAGAGGGGAAAAAAAGTGAGATCGATAACAATAATTAGCAGGATTTAAAAAAAAAAAAAGGACCCCTAATTTGTATCCTGGATGAATATTGGTGTTAACAGCATGCAGCAATCAGGATGTATTTGTTTGGAGTTTGGATGTACACTGAAGCTGTTCTGTTATGCCAGTTGATAGCAAGCAGAACGACACCTATTTCAAAAAAAAACAAACAAAAAAAAAAACCCCCAGCAAGATAAAGCATAAGCAGAAGATGTTCATGTGACTGCTCACTGGTCAGATGATCACTGGAGCTGTTCCCTGAAAACTGGCTCAGTATAACAACAGAAGTGGGACGCTGCATGATTTAAGGATTTAAGCGGGTGGTCCATGAACCTCCTACTGTAGCGGTTGCAGGTTCCACTCCTGGCCTGCAATCCTTTGCACGTCTTCCCCATTCTCTCTCTGCCCCACCTCCCTCTCTCTACATCGTAAGTAAAGGACACCAGAGCCACAAAATCTTAAAACAAAAACAGAAAACAGATATGGAACGATCATCTTTAATCCTCCTGTTACCTTCGGGTCAACAATCACCCACCTTTGCGTTAAAGAGCAGAAAAATCTGAAAAATTTGATACATTTGAGAATAACCATAATATTAAAAACAGGGATATACTGTCTGTAGCTGTCTGAATGACATATTCCATTGTTTATGTTTCACGTGTCAATAATTAGAATGCTATGTTAAACAATTTTGGTTGTCATTTGAAGTCCTTGAGGTGACGACATTTTATTTTGAAAATGTGGTTACATGGTTTAAGTTTTATTTTGAAGTCGAACTGTGGGATTGTGGGTCAGAAAATGGGACCTGGACATGGAAGCATGAGG
>JBAMYA010069872.1:0-25657 GCA_037176975.1 Arrhamphus sclerolepis
CACTTAAATAGAATATATGTATACATATGTGTGTGTGTGTGTGTGTATATATATATATGTGTGTGTGTATGTGAAGCATTTTGTTTTCTTGTATCTCTGTCAGCCTTGAATGAGCAAGATTTAACTAACTGTAGGGTCAATGTTTAATGCCGTCCACCAGCTCAGTGTGGGAAAATCGAAAGCATCTGAGGATGAGAAGATTTTCCTCAAGCCCATAACTTAAAACTTTGCAGTTTATGTTGGTATGGATACCATAAAGATACAAACCAACAATCAGCTGCCTTTTTTCCCTTCAATTTCTGATGTGTTCGTGACAAATCAGCTAAACTGACAATGAAAAAATGAGCTTTTCCAGCTGTTTCATCAACAATCATCATGTCACATTTTCACAAACAGCAGAATTCCCGTTTGTCAAGACTGTTGTTGTTTGTCAAAAGCACGCTGAGCTCTCCGAGTGCTCCGAGTTTTCCATTCTGGCTCTCGCTGACCACAAATAGAAATACATTAAAAATCCCATTAGCGATAAAATCAGCCAATCACTAACAAGGAAATTAGAGCCACTTATCAAGGGAATTTAGATACGTTGGCCATATTACATTCCATGATCAAGAGAGGTTTTTGGGTAAGCATCTTGTGGGAATATATCTGAAAGCTCCCTGTCTTGATTTGATATTTGTGCTGCTGTTGATTGAACTGAAGTAGTTCAGAGATTCACATCCAGGCAGAGCAAACCTGCATCACACTAAACAAAGCCAATGCTGGAATAAAAACGCACATCATATCTGGCCCTGCTATACAGCTGCACGGCTAAATATAAACTCTTCTCAAATTAGTGAAGATGTAGCTTTAGCTCAGACAGGATGTGCAAACAAGGAGAATGAAGATGGCATGAAGCTGTTATGAATATCTGTCCTGCTTCCACATTTTAACCTTGTTTTTATCTCAGAGTGTTGTTTTCTACCAGTATGAGCATAATGAGGTTTAGTATTTGCTTTACACTGATGAACCTGAACACTAAAACAACATGCGCCTTATTTTGTTTGAATATGCAGTTGCAATTTGAGGTACCGATTCTGTTAAGAGAGAGCTATTTTCATGATGACAATTATTATTATTATTATTATTATTATTAATAATAATAATAATAATATTAATACATGCATGCACACTCAAAGGCACAGATTTATTGATCGGTCCTGCCTGAGATGATATTAGATCAGGATATCTGTACTTTTTTAAATTTACCCTGAGGTCTATTGCAGGTCCCTCTCTCCACAAATTTGTGTCCTAATAAGAGACTCATGCATGCAAACTGCCACATCAAGGCAAATTATACCCTGGATACAGGTTTTGTACTTTGAATCCATTACTTTGTTATTCTCTACACAACCATGAGGTTCTCCACAGAAATGATCTCAGGCTGCGAACCTGAGAATCCATGTTGAGAACAGCTGTTTGGTGCGTTTAAGTGGCAGACAGGTTCGCTGCAATGCTCTTTTATGTAGTTTTTGATTTGTAGATTTAAAAAAAAAAAAGATTGTTTGCAAGACTGATGCACTACTCGAACTGAGAGATGAAGACACTTTCTAAATGAATTTAAAGACCCGATACCATGATTTACTGACTTTCAAAATTGATTTAAACTGTGATATACTCAGTTTTCAGGCTGTCCAGCTGTCATTATAGGTGCATGATTGATTATGCAGTAAATAGAAGTTTTTAAAGAACAGCATACAAGGGACTTCTGCATTTAACAAAAATTATTCTTATTCTTATTATCTTATAAGCATTAAGAGCAGATTGGTCCTCTAAGCACAGATCAACCCAGCCCATGTATCTGTCCCCTGTGGTTGTTGACAGATGATTCCAGTTGCATTTTAGGTGGTAGCGTTCTACACAATCCACATAATAATCAGTATGTCCATCAGAAGGTGAGCTTGTAGACTATTTTTTCTATTTTATTTCAATACATCATTGTCATGATGTGAAGTGAACCCTTACTGGACCAAACACAGACCAGCCTCAACATCTGGACCCATCTGGACTCCACATGGCCTCTGTCCTGCTCCTGTGACATCACAACCTGACCAGAGACATCCCACCTGCTGAAAGAAGCTTAGATTTAGCATGCTAAAGGAAGTTTTTTCGTGCGCGCGTGTGTGTGTGCAGGTGATTTACATTTCCAAAAGTAATAATATTTTCTCTCACACAATCAGTAATAAATAGGTCAGTAAAAGGTAAAAATCAGGACATGCAGTCAGCTTTAGTCAATATGGGTGAGAATTGATTGAATTGTATTGGATATGTTTTTTCGGGCTGAGCAAGGTGAAGTTTGAAGAGATGAAAGGTAAAACCAGTTAACGTTGTTGATGATGTATTAACCTTGTGCATGTTAAACTTTTCCTCAACCAGTGTTTAATGTGGCTGCGGTGATGTGTTGTCTGGTGAGCCATTTGTACTGCAACGATTTGGAGTTGAAATTACGCACACTCTCTTACGTTAAGGAATCATATTCAGATTTTCACATAATCATCCTTGTAAATATTGTACATTAATTATCCAGTGATATGAGTACATGTACCAGTAAGACCAATAGCCTAAATAGCCGTCTACCTGTAATATTATAGTGGACTAATAAATAAAGCACTCACCTCCTCTTCAAGTTAATCAGCTGTGCTTTTTTTTTTACCCTAATTTTGCACTTTTTCATTTGTTTTGTGGGAACATTGTACTGTGTGGCTGTAATGTTGTGATGTAAGTGTGTGTGTGTGAGTATCAGGGCAGTGATCCAGGTGACACGTGGACATTTTGGAAATTGTCTTAGGGATGTATGGCTCTGATTAGGTCATGCTTTCTTCACTCAGCTGACTGTTTGAGACATCTTACAGATACGTGTCGTACTTTTATCATTATAATAAAGTAATTATCTCTTTGGATTTTTCTTCATGACACGCTCTCAGGTTCAAAAGCAGCAGCCATGGAGTTTTCCAGCAGCGTGTATAACCTCGGTTCTCCTGTCAGCGCGGGTCCTCTGCAAGTGGTTCAGTTAGCTGAGGAGCTCAAACTGGCTTTGGAGTTCCAACCCAACCAGGAGGACAGAGACAGTCTGAGAGCCCAGCTGCCCTCAGAAACGGCACAGACTCTGATCGACTGGCTGCATACCGGACCTGTGAGTACACCAGTACTTTAGTATGACTTGATAAGTTGTTTCACTGTTGACACACGTCATCTGCTTCAAAAGCTCCTGAATATGGACTTCAGTGCAGGCTGTAGATCCTGTACACTTTGCTGTGGTTGTTTTTCATTGCAGCGTTTTAATTTCTTGCAGCAGTTGCAGGTTATGTTCTCACTCCCTACTACAGCTGTCTTGAAAAAAAGACTCATTTTGAGACACTTTATTTTGGACAATTGCTGCAAGTTTGGAGTTTTATCCACACTTCTTTGTCTTTACATTTTCAAATGCTGAATCTTTGTTTTCAGTTAACATTTTGCATCGCCACAACTCCGGCGAGTCTGTGTGTAGAAAAGTGAAAAGTTTCAACAACTCAGCTGTTGTAGGCTTTTATCTTGAAATGAGCTCAAATGAAAATCATCATTTTACTTTTAATGAGTGATTATTTTAGTTGAATTTATCATCTTGAAACAAAAACATCTTATATTTAAAATCTAAATTCTTCTTATTGTTACTACTACTAATGACAATAATATTAATTCTATTATTATTATTATTATTATTATTATTATTATTATTATTATACCTTTCTCCTCAATTTATTGTTCCTTAGTGGTTTTGTCTTGTATCTCTCTGTTCTTTCTATGTTTTTGTTGTAATAATGATTTTAAAAAAAAGACCAAAATGTCTTATAAAAAAGTTTACATTTTAGTTTTAATGTAAAAAGTAACTTAGCGAGCAAAGTAAGTAAATATATATAAAGTAACTTGGAAAAAGACCCAACCTTTTCCCCTTATTAAAGCATTGTGCTCTTTAGCACCCCCTCTGTTGGGAACTGTTTGGGGGAGGCTTTCAAGTTCTGTCGTGTTGCTTTGAGCCAAACATTGTTCATGTTCAGTCTTTGCTGCATATTGGTGGTGTTAATGTTCGGTCATCAAAGCTTTTTCTCCAGTGTTTGTATTTTGTTTTTCTTTTTTGCATCACCTTCAGAAAAGTTAAACTGTGTCCAAACAAAAGACTCAGCTTTTTTTTTGCGATACAAGCTGTTGAAGTTGCTCAGTTGTTTCTGTATTCCAGTTCTCCTCCATGCTGCTTCCACGACTCGACAGGGAAAAGTCATGTGACTACACACTAAGTATGAAAGATCCCATAAACTGCATTAATTGGCTGATTAAATTTGTTTTCTGAGGTCTCTAAACAGGGGATTTAATTTTAATTTTTATTGAACGTTGCCTATGTGCCTTTTTTTGACCCACCCCACGACATCTCTGTGATTTTTGTCTGTCATGAAAAAAATCTGTTTTGTTGTGTTCATTGATGATTAAGCCGGAGACTGTCTGATTGGTTGTTGTTGTGAAGAATGAGCTGTGCACAGATTGGTTGGTTTACCTTGAAGCTGTGCCTGCAGAAGTTTCAGAATTTATCCTGATTTGGAGCATATTTATGATTGTATGACTGATTGTACACGAGTGAGCAGCTGAAATAAACTCAGTTCATAGCTGGTGAATGAAGATAGTTCAGAGAAAACACTGGCAGACAATCCAGTCTTCTAGAGATCCAGCATTCAATAATTCAAACTTGGTAGGAGCCATCCAGACCCCGTAGGTTAGCTGTTTGTGGAGCTGAAGACAGACGGCAGAGGTTGCAGGAATTCCCCGCCAGTGTGGACAAGTAGAGCAGGAGCCGTGGGGAAGCCACGACAGGTACCAACCAGGTGTCCAAAGGATCCAACACGTGCCGTAATACAGAGAAAAGATGTAGCGCTTCAAAGTCAGTACAGGAAGTTGCAGAAAAAGCTCGAACTTTACTAGCAACCGCTGCATCTCCTGTAGAGATGGAGGTGCTTTCACTGTGGAAGTGAAGCTGTGGTTTGGAATCCCCAACAGAAACAGGGGTAGCATTTTTCCTCCACCATAATCAGTCTTAGTTAGATCTTTTATTATTTTTTTAAATTTCGCTTTGTTGGTCACATATTGTCTGATGTTAGAAATTTTGATGTTTATTGGCTGGAGCGTACAGTTCACAGTTGTGATGCTGATGTTTTTAACAGATCCTCGTTTGAGTGTCTTCTAGAAACCTTCCAAGGTTGGAGAAACAGTCTGGAGACAAAAAAATACATTTTTCATCCTCAAGGCAAACTCTGATTTTCCTTATTCCTATCCTACAACTGATGCCAGTCCTCCAGAGTCCAGCAGAAAGTGGTCTGGTTAAAGGACAGTTCAAACAAGCCCGTGTAAAGTCTTACGAAACACATTGCAGGTTTTCAGTCTGGATCGTGTCAGCTCAGTATTTAAGTTGTGAAATTTTCAGATTTTTAAATGTAGCTAATGCAACATCAAGCCGATGTAGTGGATCAGAAGAGCCCACTGAGAGCCAGCTCCCCTCTCTTTTCCTTTATACAGCTGACTGGCTACTTTTCCATAGATCCCAGTTACTAGCACTTAGCTGGTCAACACAACTTATATCCCTCTTCCTGGATATTTCAGCAGCAGTTTGATTTTTTATTTCTGGTCATGATGACACATTCAACCGAAAAGTGTTTGACACCTTCTTTGTTGTGCATTACCTCAAAAGGTAGTTATGAAAGCACCTTTATATTATATGTAAATAACGCTTTCAAAATTCTGTTAATAAAAGCTCAGTTAAAGGACTGAACAGTGTCTGCAGTAGGAGGACTTCAGTGAAAATTTAAGCTATTTGGCGGAAAAACTAAATCAGCATAGTTGGTTTTTGTAAAGAACGTGCAGGTTATGTAGAGAGAGTACTTGTACAGACTAAAATAAAGCAAAAGACAGTGCCAAAAAACATTTAAATCTGTGTTGCTACATAGAGGGTTTGTGAAAATGTTTATTTTAAATTTTTGCTGAAACTCACACAGCTATAGTAGACTGCACAAGTGGATTTGAAATTGCGCTTCATGCTGAGTCTCACCGTGTCTGTGAACAAAATTTATGTTTGATCGCGCTCAGAACAGCATAGAATAGGTGGGAACTGCCAAATCCATTCAGAGTGAGGTTTTTTTTTTGGAAGTGGTTTCTCTGAGAAATAAAATCTGGCGTGCAACATACTAACAAGCCAAAGCAGCTGTTTCATGTTGAAAGGCCTCTTCAGCAGGGTATATTTATGTTGCAGTGTTTTCTTTTTGCTCTTCTTTCAGGGTCAGGGTTAGTCATAACACATCAGCTGAGAGAGGCTGGATTCAGATGCTTGGCGTTGATTGCTGCAGGAACGGTAGTTCATTAGTGTTTCTTAGTGCTCTATTTGAAGCAAGCTGAGCACTATTGAAAATGGAGATAGAGAGCAGCACAGATACATGCAGACTGTGGTGTTTTGAAACTAACATGATGTTCAAGCAGAGTTTCATAGTGAAGCATGACAGACCTCACATTACCCTGTAAAAATCAATCATCTAATGTTTTCACAGTACAGAGACGGCAGTGGGGTCGTACGGGGTCATCTGAGGGAACAGAGAGGAATGTAGCTGCTGAGCTACAGAACAGCTGGGTCTGAACCAGCTCATCTGGTCTTTCTCCCAGTTTCTCCCAGTCTCATACTGTCTTCTGCTTTGTATTTAAGATGCAGAGATGCCTTTCTGTCATTTAAATTCGTCCAGATCATGTAAAACACTGAGTACGATGTTTAAATTGGCATCATGTGATTTAAAACAATTTGCTTTATGAACAGATTTGATTTAATTAGAACATAAATGAATGTCGTCGCTGACACTCGCCTGCAAGTTGCTCTCAGGCGCTCCACACCTCAGTTGTAAAGGCTTACACCACTTCTCGTGTGTTGCGCTCATCACAAGAACATTGATTCTTCTTGTCCGATCATCAGAGGGAGATCTCAGTGGAGCCTGTTCTCCACATGGTTCCTCAATGATGGAACAAACTACCAGAGCAGAGTCGCAGGTCCAAGAAGCTCTTGAATACTCCAAGAAAACCTTCTGTCCTAGCGGCAAACTCTTTTTAACTTCCTAACCTACATTTGATTCGTGTCCTGACTTGTATGTAGATTTAATTTACTTGTTACTAAATTACTACGTTATTGCGGTTTGATTATTTCCTCTGTTGCAAGTCACTAAAAAATAAAAATAATGTAATGACCTGTAATTGGACTGAATTGGACAGTATTGGACTTTGTTGTGAATCCACACTATACAAATTGACTAAATTAAATTGAATTAAAATAAATATGGTGTACCAAATTCAATCTGCTGCTGGCATAAAGACAATATTTCACTATGCAGATCTACACGTGTTCATGGATGTCTTTTTGCAGTATAAATAATGTCCGTTTTAGCCATTGACTGAAGGTAACTATGGACGAGCCATTTGGCCACGTGACCCGTAGATTGGTACAGAAAGCCTTTGAAGCACATCAGCCCAGAAGTGGGATGGTTGCTGCTTGGTCTGCAATCAAAAACCAAATAACTTTGAACTTTTAGAACCTTATTTAGCTCAAAAGAAGATGTTGAAAAGCCGTCTCTGTTGCGATAAACTTCAAACCAAATCAAAAGGTCGTTTAGACGCCTGACATACTGTTCAGTGTAACTTGCTGTTTAAAAACCTGACTGGGGTATCAGGAGGCCGATTTCTGGCCTTCCAGCTTTTAATTGCAACAGAACAAATACTGTAGTTTGTATCGGCTTTGGATGGGTTAAATTAAAACATTTTATCTTTGGCTCACGTGCCGTCCATTAACTTTAATTGCTCTATCTGCTGGCTTACGTTTCATTATGTGATACGAATATTTTCTTTCCATTACAATTTAGCTCTTGTAGTGCCTGCTGATAGGGTACGTCTGAAAACAACAGGAGATGAAATAAAGTAATGGACAATTAAAACGATAGACCATAAAGTACAGTACTAACAGTCCTACGGCGTACTGTAAGTGTGAGTAGAGCGAGAGAAATACAGCATCACACAGGAAAATAAAAGCAGTTGATGTCAGGCTTCATGTAGTTAGTGTTAACATGTCACACTGTGTGATGTTAAGATGACGTTAATCAATTTGCTGTGAGAGCTCCTCGTTAGATAACCTGCTGAGCATCGTTGTAGGATCACGTGTGGTCATGGACTGGCGTAAGTGTTTTACTGTGGCTGAAGGAGGCAAGGGAACAAGTGGAGGAGGTTCAAGCAAGTTCTGCTAATCTTTCCTCTGAGACCCCATTACAACTGCACTGTTATCAGCTTCCTGCGCTGAGGTCCCTCCCTCACGTCTGTCCGTCTGTCCTGCGAGGCCTCTCGGTCATTAGAAGTCCTCTTTACGTCAGCTTTCACCTCTTTTTCTCTCTTCTCACTGCACAGTGCTGCTCTCCCCTCTCCCTGATACTCCTCGTGTGGACACCCACCCTCTGCTTTCTGATGCAAGTCTGTTTTGTAAATGTAAATGAGGCCGTTTTGGCCGTAAGCTCTCCGGTCTCTGGCAGGAGGACTGGGTTTCCCATGAGTGTTGTGGTGACGTGACGTTGAGCTACTTCAACAAGTGGTGAGTGTTCTGCTCTGAAGTTTTAAACCTTGTCATTGTTTTTTTTTGTTGTTGTTGCTGTTTTTTGACAGTTTTTGTGGTATATTACACAGGCAGTGGGTGATAGTTAAGATTAGTTAGGAGGAAAAACATGATAATTTGACTCTCTGAACGTGCTTTTTCCTGCTGGGATGCAGCTGTTGTTGTTTAGTACTATTGGAGTCATCTTTTTGCTGTTGTGTTGAGGTTTGTCCTGCAGAGGCTGCTGTTTTCTGCCCAGAAAATGGAGTGAACTTTTCTTACAGTGATGGAGACATAGAAGCAGGAGGAGGAAAAATACCTTAAATCTCACTCGACAGCTTTGAGCTCCTGCATGGTCACATGTTGCTCTCCTTTCTTTCTTTTTTTCTTCTCTTACGGCCTTTCTAAACCTCTGCTAGAGTTTTTTTTGCTCGTATATATGTAGTCTGTATGATCCTGCTGTCTTGCACTGACTTGATTGTGCTGGGAATGTGTAATCTGTGACATAAGAGGGAGGTTTATAAAATGGTAATATGGCTTGAGTTCCTTTCAAAATTTAAGAGTCAAGACTAATCATCTTGATTCACTCTTCTTTAGCAACGGCTCACTTCATTTGTAAATGTTATCATTGCATTGATGCAGTATCTCTGGGATCCCGCCACCCCCTCTTTGTCTGTCTTGGTCATAATCACACTTAGTTTCTGCTTAATTTCGACGCTGAAGATTCACATTAGTTTAAATAAATCCATCTTCTTAATTTCACTTCCTCACACGAGGCCCCTTTTTGACCAAATTGAAACCGTTGCTGGTTCAGCCAGTTCAGAACTGGTTCTACTTTGGAGCCTTTTAGGAACTGGTTTGCTTTTCCACACACAGGGCCATGTCATGACATCATCACGTCTCATCCAATGATGAACCTTCTTCACTCCTTTTAGAATAAAGATCCAAACACTGCTGTTAATTTGGTTTCAAACAGCTGTTGTGAATGCAACTTTAACCGACCGTCAGTTCCAGATGTTTACTGGTTTCTGTGAACGGCTGCAAACAGGACTTAAAGCCGCTGTAAAGGATCTATAGACGGCAGATACGAAACACCCAACAATTTTTCTGAGCGACCATCAAACACGGTTTTTATTCAGTCTGAAACTCCCTCCAGCTTCAGAGAGCGTTCAGTAACGCACGAGTGGACACCAGCAACGTCTGTTAATGAAGATTTAAACTTTGTTGAACATAGACGCTGTGAAACTGCGTTACGGTAACGTTCACAAACACTAGCTGCTGGTTTTAAAACATAATAAGTTTATCTAATGCTGCTGAAACATAGTTCAGGGAGATTGTTTCCGCTGCTGATGAATGTCGGAGTCCATTATTCGTTAATTCATTCTTCCTGATTGACTCTTTACTCAACACACATGATGTGTTTTGGTTGTTAAAATAATT
Source organism: Arrhamphus sclerolepis (assembly GCA_037176975.1). Taxonomy (NCBI): domain Eukaryota; kingdom Metazoa; phylum Chordata; class Actinopteri; order Beloniformes; family Hemiramphidae; genus Arrhamphus; species Arrhamphus sclerolepis. The sequence goes on from JBAMYA010069872.1 coordinate 10,103, forward strand.
CTCTTCTTCCTGATCACAGATGAAACCAGTTCTTGCATGTAGCCCAGCGAGGTTTTGAGGCCAGCGTAGCTCCTGGCTCCTAGTTTGTGCTGATGCTAAGTCTGGCACTAGCTCCGATCTAGAACTGGACCCGCTTTGGTGGAAAAGTCCTAAAAGAGCTCTAGATCAGCGCATCCTGGGTAATCAGATTACAAGTGGACAAATACAGGTGTGGACACGCTGAGGATGAATTCAGGCCAGATTCAGGTGGGTTTTGGGACACATGGCCACGTTTTTAACAGGACCGCCTCCTGACTGAGTTCCCAGTAGGAGATGTGCTTTTTTTTCAGGCTTCTGGAATAACAAAAGAAAAACAGCTGTCAAAAGTGGTGTTCAAACACAGAAATTCACAGGAAGGCTCCTGCTGGTTCTCTCCTGCTTGTGAACAAAGTGGCTGAGAGCGCAGCGCCAAGCTTTGACTCCATCCTGTTGATCCCCCTCAAATCTTTAGAGCCAAGAAATGCAGAATTTCTGCTTCCCAGAACTGGTGTCTGGACGTAACACAGCAGAATTCTAGATGGGGCATTAGAGCAAAGAGGGAAAGGAATTTTTCTGCCTTTTCTGTTGAGAGTGATCCAAAATGAAGCGTTAAAACTGCCATGCTGACGTGACTCCATCACGCCCCAAATCTATTAGACGGATATCTGGTGATTGTAGGCGTCATTGAGCGCCGTGACCTGATTGGTGTGTTCATGAAACCAGTTCTTGATGACTTGAGCTTTGCGACATGGAGGACTAGACGACTAGAAATGGCTGTCAGAGGTCATAAAGAGACAGACGTGATGAGCAGTAATTCCTGACATCCATATCATGATTAACTGAACATTTTACCTTGAATGCAATTAATGAGCAATTAGCTTTGTTTTAATTTCTGTCCTAACACATCACTTAACAAAGTTTTTGCTACACAACTATTAAAATGTTAGATATTTTTCCAATATATTCATGAATAATATGCCCTAATATGAATATATGAAAAATAATAACACAAACACATATATTTGTGATTTATAAGTATTTATTTATTTATTGAATATTTCAATTAACTGAAATAAGTGACAGGGGAGAGATTATGTCGATTATAGGAATCAAATGTTGGTTTTGATTAATTTCAAATGAATTTCCCAGCACTGCTTTATTGCAGAGAGATTTTATTCAATTTACTGCTGCCTTTGTATCATCTCAGACGGGTTTTAGTCGTGCAGCCTTCACCCAGAGACTGTTCTCTATAAACCCTCGAGTGGTTATGTGTGAAAATTGACAGTTTGAACTTAAGCAAGTCGTCATGACCATGTCTACATGTCTAAATGCACTGGCCTGCAGTGGTTGGATGATCATATATTTGCATCACCTAGCAGTTTGACAGGTTTACCTCAGGAAGTGGCCTGCGGGTGTAGAAAAGCCTCCGTTTGTGTGTCTTCAGTCAGCAGAGGTGTGCTCACTCTGATTTCTGTAACTCTGTTTGGTAATCCCAAGATGATAATCAGACTCAGATTGTGAAAGAGTAGTTCTGAAAGCATGAGACGTGATTTGCACTCATGGATTGTCCAGAGTCCAGAGAGAGTCCAGTCCACAGCCCTCTTGAGAGCCATCAGGATGAAACATCTGTGGCACACATGTGAAACTGAAAGCCCGTGGGCCAAATCCGGCCACTTCATTTTATCTGGAGGAAACAGAGATTTAGCACAAAATAATTATTCACTGATTGTACTTGAGGTAAAATGTTCAATTAATCGTGATATTGATATGAGATCATAATTGCCCAGCTGTACCAGAGCAGGACGCATGATGAATAACTTCCCAGATGTTGGCTCTTTTTGTTTTTTTCCAGCTACACATTTGTTGGACTAAATAAGCTGCTCTGGTAGTTAAAACAGGAACGATGCTTACAGAAATACAGAGAAATATGTTAACACATTGTTGCATAAATCTGATTACGTTGTGGTGTGATTTAGGTTTTTTTGTGTAAACATTACCATATTGAATCTAACTCTTAAAATTAAGTGACAAGTATGCAACAAGTCCAGGAAGATTAACTACAGTTGCAGAAGATCATGGGAATATTATGAGTGCAGTTGAAATATTGCTAAAAAAAAAGAAGAAAAAAAAAGAAGGGAACTCTTAATCTTCAAAGTACAACATCAGTCTGTTTCTGGTAATTGAACTGTCATTTTGGTTTCTATCTAAGGGGGTTAGAGTGTGAATATTCAACACTCCTGTTACTTCCAGATGTTTTTTTTTTTCTGCGATTCCAAACATGAGTGAGCGACTCATGTGCAGATTTCTAAAGCAGATGAACAAAAGACTGGCAGACTATCAAGGCAAGCGAAAAGTAAGTTGGCTGCTCCCTCTAGTCCTCTTCCTGTCCACCTTCTCCTCCTTCCCCTGCACCTCCCTGCTCGCTTGAAGGAGCGGGATCAAAGGTGCTCGTGCCTCGCCGTCAGGCTGCACCCTTTGGGCTTCTCTCCGGGGATACTCCTCAGTGAAGCTCGCAGATACACACATGTAAACACAGGAAGCATCATAATTGTATTCTTGGCAGGAAGTTGCGATGACTTGTGACTGCTGCTCATTACGGCTGTCCCGAAGAGGTTTGTTTTCAGATGATCCCAGTTTCCTGAGTGGAAGACTTCTGGAGAGCAGTCTCAAAAAAATGCATGGAGTGAATGGTTGTTTATGTTGTGTTGTCAGACTTGACGGTACTCAAACTGTCCTATGAAGCAGGGTTCACATACTCAGATGTAACCCAGGCAAAGTGGTGTTACTCTGTACTACGATGCTGGTTATGAAGTCAGTCCTTCTTACACACACACAAATGATCATTTTACCCAGCAGGAAGACGAAAAAGAACAAATCTACCAATCACCTTTCTTGAGATCCTCTTTGGCGCAATACGCAGTTACATTTTGGAGAAAGATGCACACCAGTACGCATCTGTATACTGCGGTTTCACCGCAGGTGAGTAGGCCACAGCGTACCTGTCTTGTATTTACTTATAAAAGTCGTTGTGTTGAGTGTTGACTATGATGTTCTTAAACCTGAACCACTCTAGCTGCTCATATGTGTTACGACCTTCTGCTTGCTACAGCAGGTCATAACTTAAAATATGCCCAGATGGTAAGGTGAAGTTAAATTATTTTAGTTTTAAAGAAAAAGTGAAGAATGAACAAACACAGGGGAATTAATGTTAGGTGGAGCGACTCATTAACCAAACATCAATGCAAAAATTAACTCAATAAAAAGCAAAGTACCGAAACTAAACTAAACCAAACCAAAGCAAACACTAATAAAGACAAACACCTCCATATCACAATTTCTAAATTAAGGTCTCACCACAAAATTCAGAATCACTAATCACTGGTTTGTAATGACAATTATTTAAGCTTTCAAAAAGTCAATTTTCGAGCAGTAGCAGTGGTGCGAGTGGCGAGCTGATGAATGAACCACAGCTGCCCCAGAATCCCTTTTATGCACAGCGCCAGAAATGGTTGCAGGTGTTGAGGAACGGTGATCAGCCCGGCCAGCCGTGGTCGTCTGGGATGATGGAGACGGTCCTCACTGGACACCAGTAAGAGGAGCCAGTCACAGAGTTGCGCAACAGAACTAGATTTTGCATAAGTAAATCAAACATTAAGGCCAATGTCCTTAACGATATGACAGTTCCAAAGAAAAGAAATAATAACAGCTTAATCTGTAATATGTAATCTTTGTCTAATGTTCTTGAACAGTGCTTTGATGTCACGCATCCAGGTTTCTAGATTGATTGGTACCAGTGGATACAGTCTTTATGAATCCCAACTGGCAATACTAAATGATCAGCTGGCATTAATGAAAGCAGCTGCAAACGCTGCTGTTGGGTGTCACTCTGTGTGGAGCATGGAGCAACACTGACGAGCACTGACATCTGTTTGGAATATTAAAGCAACACCATGTAAGATTGTGCACTTTAGCGCTCCCTCCGGTTGTGAGGTGCAGTTTTTTTGTTACCGCTGTCGTAAATAATGTTGCTGTGTGACCCTTCCAAGGAGCAACGTAACACCAGCTGTTGACCAGCTGATGAGAGAAGAACTGGTGAATGCTGAGGGCTCCTTTGGAAAGAATCACGACAACGAGTGACAGTAGTAAACAGCATGCTAGCTATCAAAGGCAGCCACATTACCCCATGTACCAGCTTCTATTATGAAATAAACTGTGAACCAATGAGCAAACAAAGAACTTCAGAAATACAACCTAATGTCAGCTAAAGCCAAATGCACAGGATGTAGAGGGCAAGAAAATATATGACTTACTAATACAATAGCAGCGAGGCTAGGACATCATCTGACTAGCAGCTCTGCTTCGTGTGGCTCTGCCATGACGTTTGTAGTGATCATGTACGTTAGATAGCTTTGTGTAATAGTTAGCGCCCACCTAGCACACACTGTAACGAGTCGTAAAACTAGTAGAGCATCTTGACTGACAGCTGGGAGGCGTGTCTTCCTGAGAATGGGTTGCACAGCAACTTACATAATCCAAATGCAGGCGATGCAGATGCGCTCAGGCTTTAGTGATTATACGTTGAACTACTTCTAAAATGCTTATAGACACTTTTTTATTTCAAGTTCCATTGTGTTGCTTTGAAACATCAAACTGGCTGCACCCAAACGATACAAAACCAGTGTCACTGCAGTGATGTAATGGTGCAAATTCAATAAGGTAGATAAAAGACAATGTGGCACGTTACTTGTTATAGACTTGTCAAAGTAGCAAAATGCAAAACTTCAACTGAAATCATCAGATTTACACAAAATAACAATTAACTGGATTTTTATTGTCTTGGATTTGTTTAAAAAAAAAACTTTTTTCGAATATGAGCACACAAACAACTTTTTTAATTGTTTGCATGTTGAGTGTGCATGTGTGCGAGTGCAAATGAACAAACGCATCAGAAATACGCAGGAAATGGGACCAAAACGGGGTTACACGTGAAGATGATCAGACCCAGAGAACCTTGAGAAAGCGTTTTGATGTCTTCCAGTACCGTGACTGTAACGTGATTCAGTGAGAGCGCAGAGAAGAGGGAGAGAACTTTGCATGCTTTGTGTTTCAGTTCAGCCTGATTCGTGCGAGTTTCTGACATCAGATGGGCCAAGACTCAGGCACAAACAGATGACAGAGAGAGAAGAAAATCCCTCGCACCACCCCCTTCCTCTCTGGATTGGACCATTTGGCCGTCAAACGGACCTCAGTAGAAAGAGAAGAAAAATAGAGGGGGGTGCAGATCAGAAGTGAGGAAAGGAGAAAGAAGGCGGCAGAGGAGGCAGAGAGTGTTGAACGAGAAAGAGTTGTGCATGAAGTGGAAAAGAAAGAAGTGACAGAACAAGTATGGAGCGCAGGGAAAGAGAAATGAGGTAGTCAAGAGAGAAAGGAAAGACGGACAGAGAAGGAGGGAGGGGGAGTTGTCCCTCTCTGGAAACAGCAATCGTAAAAACGCCCTCCTCCACAGCTGTGAACATCGCACTCACGCACACACACATGCACACATAAACACACACATTCTTACATGACAGCGCTCCTGCTACTGCAGCTAGACTTCACTCTGACTCTGTAACTTTTGCGGATTGCGTTTACACACTTTCTAACAAGTCCAACAAAAACACAAGGAAATAGGCCGGGCAGCGATGGGCTGGGAGCATGGAGACTCCCATTGATTTCTACAAGCACTTCTCCTGGCTCAGAAAGGTGAGTGCTGAACTTTTCCTCCCTTTTTTTTTTCTAAATGTTTTTATTTTCATGCCTGCCGTTGTCGCACATTCCTTCCATTAGGCCGATGCCTTGAAGGAGAGTTTTTGTTGCATACAGGGAGAAGTGCTGTTTGAGGAAACACCGCTGTCCCTGTGAGATAAATGTTGATCTGCTTTGGATGCATGTCATTGTCCTGCTCTTATTGTGTGATTTCCTGGCAACAGCCTGTTTTCTGATGTGATTTCCCAGCTCAAGAGCTGAGCTGCATCTCAACTTGTTGTGGCGTTATTGAGACTTGTATCACAAGGACGGCGTTATCAGATTAGAGGTGGTATCCATCAGCTGATAGTTGTTGTCAGAGCAGAGGCTGATACTGTGGGATTTAATCAGAGAGAGACTGTGCTCGGCCAGATATCATCTGCAGTTAATACATTTCATCATGTCTTTAATTCACAGAAGAATAAGGGACAGATTTACTAAACCCAACAAACCATAAATGACAAAGATGGGAGTGTCCAGTTCTGCTGGCCACGCCCCAAAATGTAGCTGACCAGCCAGCTCATTCTGCTAATAATAAAGCAGTTTATTAGGAGATGTATCGATGAGGAAGTCTTTATAATTTAGCAGTGACATAGTGTCTTTGTGCTTTTACAGCTGAGAGCATAGAGACATAAACCTGCTCAGCTAAAACTTAAGATAGAAAATAGAAAAAATAGAAATAAAGAAATCTGTTTGTATCAGATCTGCTTTGATCACGTCAAACTCAAGGTCCACGGGCCAAATCCGACACACAGTTTTATCTAACATGCGAGAGCATCCAAAGACAAGATGTCGATGTGACTGTCATCAAAAAATGGAATAACTGAGGTGGAGAGCAGCTGGATTATGTCAGAAGGTCAGGATTTAGTAAACAGGATTTTACATTAAAAAGGTGTTCATTTTTGTCTGTAATTTTGCATCTTTTTTTCTTTTTCTATTCTCAAACAATGTAAATTTTTGTCAAATTTGAGATTGTATGACAAAAATTCACTTTTTTATGAAAACGAAAACTTGTTATACAGTGAAATTCTGCATTCTTAAAACAAAATTAGCTTTCTTACAAAGAAAGTTAGTTGAAATTTGTGATTAAGATAAGCGCCTAGAGATGACTTGTCGTAAATAGGCGCTATATAAATAAATTGAATTGAATTGAATTATAAATTTGAGGCTAGCTGGAAATCTGACAACGTAGCTGGTTGAGAAAGTGAAGAATAACTGCCCGTAACCATGGTGACGATGCCCAGGATGAAATAGTTTGACACCCCTGATATAAATAAGTGTATGTTTTTATTGGATTTTCATTAGACTTCATTTTCCTCTGTAATAACATTCAGATTTGTCAGAGTTTGTTTTTTCACTGAGTTGTGATTGGATTAGGATTGGTTAGGAGTTAATGACTGATTGTGATCAGTCATTAACTCCTAACCAATCCTAATCTCTACATCTATTTAACATTATCTTGAAACTGTGGATGAGGACATTCCAGCGGCAGAAATGACCAGTTCATGAAAATATAACAAACTAAACTAAACAGGTTAACCTGGAAAAAAAAAGTTTTGGTGCAGCAGCTACTGGTTATTTCTTCTAATTATGGACTCTAGGTCATCTCGGCCCTGGGATGTACACTAGTTTCAGTTTGACTGCCAGCCGTGATGCGTTCGTGTACGCGTTGTAAACGGCAAGTATCGGCCAGGCCTTATGTTGGCAGTAAGGTAATATGACCTCATATTTTCCTAATATTACCTAATGTTTTCTTTTTTTTTCTTGCCGTTAAGGTCACAGCTGCTTTCAATAAAATATTTTAAAATCTTTGGCAGGAAATAGTGGTGGTTTCAGGACAAAACTTGGTAAATATGTACATGTGTATCATTTAATTTAATTTCCCCCCTCTGAATTTATGAATTTATTTCCACTGATCATTAAGTCGTTCGGCAGCAGTTCACTTCTCCTGCAAAGTTGCATCGTGCTGCATTTCTGCCCCTCTCATATCCAGTCAGTTGATCTTTTACAGCACATGTACTGTTATTACTAGAAATAAGTCTTTCTCATTCCACAAATTATCAGAGTGAAGTTATTATAGCCGATAGCTACTTTCTACAACTTAACAAGTGAAAGAGGGTAAAAGCCACATGACAAACTATCTTCAGGCTGCTGTGTTTAAGGAGGTGGCCCATGTACGGAGGCTTTAGTCCTCCTGCAGCGGTTGAGAGTTAGAATCCCGCCTCATGACCCTTTGTGTCTGCCCTGTTTTATGTCTTTCTCTATTAAATAAAGGCACAGAGCTGCAGTGAAAAATAATGGTTTTGTGGTTCAGATGAGGTAACAGAGAATATGTAACAACAGAAAGCGTGTGATTGCTATTAGTTCTGAATGTGCAAGATATGTTTTGTCATGTGGCAGTTGAGTAATGAAAAAGTTTCTGTGTGTGTGTGTGTGTGCGCGTGTGTGTGTGCGCGCGTGTGTGTGTGTGTGTGTGTGTGTGTGTGTGTGTGTGTGTGTGTGTGGTCGGTCCACTCATCACTTGCCTTCTTGGGACCTACATCATATGATGGGTTATGTCTTTTCTTTTTGGAGAAAAAGTACGTCCCCTGAGCTCCAGCCATTAAATTGTAAATTAAATATAGTATATCTGTAAGATATATTCTCATTTTTTGTCATTGTTTTTTAACCTGCTCTCATGAATGAACACTTTTACATAAAAAATAATAATTGTGTGGAAAAGCAAATTTGGCTTTATTCATTTGCTGCACAAGACACTCAGAACACTGTGTGAAAGGATGAATAGTTATAAAGGCATGAAATCTAAAGAAGTGCTAAAAAAAGGGTGCTACATGTGCCAATCAATGACGATCTGATGCTCTGAGACACGTCCCTCTGGGACGTTTCGTTTGTGATGTTCAGGTGCTGCTGATTGTTGATTGATCGATTCTTAGGTGTCTTCTTGGTCTCACAATGTCAAAATGTGAACAACGTGATGAAGAGTTTAAATACAAGCCAGAACATTTGGTGCTCAAGTCATGGATCAGACACCACTTGTTCATCACCTTGTTAAAGAACATTTAATTTGCTTGTAAAAACAAAACAAAAACAAAAGCCTTGATGTGAATCACCCTGAAATTAATTTTCTATTCTGATCAGGACTGACAAGCTGTGCAGACCTAAACTTTAACCGAACTTTCTCTCAAACTGGTTTTAGAGACGGTGGTGCATGTGTTACATGCACTTCTGCACTGCTAAATCATATAAATAGTTACTTGTAGATATAGAAGACAGTATTAAAAAAATAGTAAGTCGATATTCCAGCCCAAGATACTAACAAAATAAACGGTTCTTTTGAAAGTTTGGGCGTTGTGTTCATGGAAAATGACAGAAATCTGCAGTTTCTGCAGTTTTATTGAGATGATTAAAAGTAGGTGGAGCGCTGCATGCTGTCATGCATTCTTAGACACTGGGATCATGAACTGGACGGTGGGACACACGGACACCCGTCCACTCCCCTGACCACAGCTTCCACCAGAGATCCTCGGGACGCTAACGTGTGCTGAGTTCACCCCACAATCTTTCTTCACCAAACTGGTGTGCGTCAGGTCTCGAGCTTTTATCTCAAGCCTTTGTTTGTTCATGAGCTGAGATCACCACAGAAAACTGTTTCCTTTTCCCTTCTTCTCGATGAGTATCTCAGTTTCACTGTTGATAAAATGACAACAATGATTAAATGCTCTTTTTTTGTTGTTGTTGTTGCTTTCATGTCCATTTCTAATGAATTTTTTCATAAATTCATAAATGGAGATCATCAACTGCAGGCCAGAGATGATAAGCTTTTTTCTTCTTCTTTTTAATAAATACAGACTCAGTATTGATAGTTTATTTCCTGTAGTGTTAATCCTGGACATTTCATGCACAAGACGATTCAAAGTCCTTTTCATAAAAACTTTAAAAAGTTAAATATTTCAAAAGCAGAACTAAAAATTAACGAAAGGCAGAGACGTTTAAATAAAATAACAGATGAAATGCAAAAGGTAAATTTACAGTGCATTGTGGGAGATTACTGAAATGAAGCAGTAGATAACAGTTTCACCTGCCCTGATGGATTCTGGGAGTTTGGTCCACAGGTGAGACAACCCGAGGGTTGAAAGCCTCGTATTTGACTCCAGGATGTGGAACACAGAGGAGTTTATGGTTGATTCAATTACAGCAAGATCACAAGACCCCTGTGGCTGCTGGACAAGACCAAATTATTCTTTTCCTGTTTCTTTGCCTAATTTGGTGATGTGTATTATGGGTATTATGGGCCTCATGTGTCCAAAGGACATTGTTTGATAAATCTTGTGGTTCGTCCAGATGGAACTTTGAAGGAGCAGACATATCTCAGTGAGCAGATTATGTGGTCCTCCAATTGGACGGATGGTGGATTGACCCCTCTCTCCACCAAATGATGAACACGTCATCATTTTAAGGTGCTCTGTAGATCCTGGAGCAGATTAAAAAGATGCTACGTTAAGTGCAAACCATTCAGCTTTGCAAACCCTGGCAGCACTGCCAGAGAGAAGAGGCTTTCTCCTGGAAACTCATCCCAACAAGCCACTTTTTCCTTTCTTTTTCTGACTGTACTACCACAAACTTTGGCATTTAACTTGTCACTTGAGGTTTGTGCAGTCAGAGATGTAGCCTTTGTGTTTTCTTTGGGTGATCATGCTTTTACGTCCTCCTCTGGGACGATTGGTGACTGTATTAAAATGTTTTTTATTTGTGAAAAGCTTTTCCCACTGTAGAATGATGAACTCCAAATGTTTTGGATATTAACTTCTAACCTTTCCCAGATCAATTGTAACTGCTTCTCTAAGATCATTGCTGATGTCTTTCCTCCTTTGAAGTGTGTTGATACACACCTGACTGCTGCAGAAAAAAAACAAACAAAGTCTCTGCTTTTATGCAGGTGCTTGCGCTCGGTGGTTATCGATTATTTCACTCTTCAATGGCTTTTGATTAGCAGCACCAGACTGTTGCACCTTTTTTAAAATTAAATATAAATATAAATAATGACACAGTTAAGTATTCCTGTTTATTTAAAGCTTTACCTGCCTTAAATTTAGTCCAAGGGTGTCAAACTCATATTCACCCTGGACTATATCATCACCATGGATACCGTTAAAGGGCCAGCTACGTTATCAGAGTTCCTGCTTGTTCCTGGACAAAAAGTGAATTTAAAATATCAAAATGTACGAAATTGTGACCCCTGTCATAAAATAAAATTTTTTCTTGTATATCACAATTTTCCCAAAACTTTTTTTTTTGTCATAAAATCTAAATTTAACAAAATCGTGACCCCCATTAAAAAGGAAACTTTTGTAACAGGATCATCATTTTTTTTCTTATTAATTCCCAAATAATCAAAAAAAATGTTCACCTTTCTCATAAAAAAGCTAATTTTGTTGCAAAAGTTGTGACTTTTTAGCTTAAAATTACAATTCTTTTGTTGGAAAATATCTCTTTGCAACATTTTGACATAAAATCACTACAGTCGTAAAATTGCAAATCTTGTATAATTTCAACTTCACAAATTCACACATTTTTGTAAATTTGACGAAAATCACAAGTTTTGACAAAAATGAGCAAATTTTTATTTTAAAATCCTTTGTAAAAGCTAAATCCTGACTTTTTGACATAAACCAGCTGCTCTCCAGCTCAGTTGTTCCACTTTTTGATGCCAGTACTGAATCAAAAGGATTCTTCGTCCTCAGAAATGTTCTAGTAACAAGTACACGATTGTCTCTGGACGCTCTCGGCAGATAAATTGAAGCGGCCGGATGGATTTGGCCTTGAGTTTGAGGCGTGTGGTTTTGGAATCTGGAAACCAGATCAGGACTTTTTTTCCCCGACCTTTGTCTTTTGTACACTCTCTTTCAAGTCTGTCTGTCTCTAAGTGGCAAAGAATGTTGAGACGATGTAAAACAAACAACCCAGCTTTAAAATCTAATTTCAATCCCTAATGTGTCTAAGAATGCAGACCAAAAAAGAAAACAGAACAGGAAAAACAACGACCTTAAGATCAGCGTCTGGACAGACCAGGCCGTCGTCAGAGAAAGAAACTTCTTTCAGTGTCTGTAAGTCTCCCAACACGTACAATCTAGGCCTTGCTCGTTACTCTGTTACTCCTGGTTTGTCTTTCCAGTAGCAAGTCAAAGATTTTCCTATCACACAGCAGAGAAGCAGAGCTATTTCAGGGTGGTGACACAGCGCTTGAAAAAGATGATAAAGGGAACCAGTGCTGCTCTGGTTTATATATGCCACTGACTGGTGTTGATGTGTGGGAATGGAAGAGAAAGTCAGCTGGGGAGAGAAGTTCATGGAGTATTATATATATAAAAGTGTATATGTATGTATGTGAATACATATATAGATACACACACACATAAATGTAGAGGGTATGCATTTACATCACTTCCCCTCTAGGCCACGCCCCTTTTTGTCACACTGAGTGGCAAAACAAACCTCACTCAATATGGCTGATTGTTGCGGTGAACACAGTGAGACCGGGAAAAATGTGGAATATGACATTAAATTAAGGACAATTGGACTCGACATTGTCTCGTATGAGCTACCAAAGAACAAGTGGTCCACGAACGTTGACATGTGGCCAGAAATCGTTTATCCTGACATTTAGATGGACCTGATTTCAATGTCAGGAAAATACACAACGTAAACCCTGAAAATTGCTAAATTACTGACTACTGTTTGTGAACTGTTATCTGGTATGTTTCTCTCATTCAAAGGAGCCGTTTGATACGTTTTACAGATGCTAATTATGTTTAACATTGTTGTTCTAAACCAAGGCTTTACAGTGCTTTTGGAGTTATCTTTTTCTTTGCTATTTCTCCACTGTTTCATGTTTCAGGTTGGAAAGTGAGACATAAGCATGAACTGATTTGACATTTTTGTTAAAACTATTTAGATATCTTTCAATAAAGAGTTTGCAGAATATCACTTTTATTTGTCAGTCTTGCTTTATAAACATTTCAGCCACATGTTCACCCAAGCATTACAGGATTTTATGCCCAGCCTTCTTCTCCTTTTGAAAAAAAAGCAGCGATTAGTGTGCTTCTCTTTTCTTTGGATCTCAGTAAAAAGGTAGCCTCGGCTGCTTTTCAGACCTGTTCGCACAATCATTTGCACACCAGTATTTAAGCCAGCGCTGCCACTCAACTCCCTCTTTCTGCCACTCAGTGGGCTTAAACGCAGTGACTTGTGATGTCACATGCATACCCTCTATATAAACATCTAGACTGAAGCCCCAAAATATTCATATTTTTGCGCTGACTTGAAAATGATTGAAATGTCACAAGAAAGTTGATTTTTATAGTCAGGAAATGGGCCAAAGAAACTCAGAAACTTTGAAAATACTATTAAACACTTTTGAGAGAATCAAACACAGAAAATGTTTGAATATCCTTTGGCGATTTGTGTTGGTATTACTGGGGTATGAATAATTTTAGACATATTGATCGTTTGTCAAAGGTTAAATAAACACCTTTAACGGTTTTACTTCACATAAATGGCTCCAGACTTTCTTGCGTGATTTATTTATATCAAATATGAAGTGAAATAATAATCTGTAAATGAGAGAATCAAGAAATTCCTTGTATTTTAAGGGGGTATGAATAATTTTGGGCTTGAGTGTGTATATATACATCTATATAGAAAAGGAGTCGATGTGTGCATGTGAACAGGACATTAAGACTCATAAATGCTTCTGTGCAGCAGCCACACACATAGGCTACACATGACTCCTACGTTACTCTGTAATTCCATCACCAGCCACTAGGGGAGAGTATGGGTTCTCTTTTCAATTTAATTCAATTAATTTTTTTTTTTATACAACGTCTGTGTACAACAAAGTTGTCTCTAAGTGCTTCTGAGAAACCCAGAGCATGACCCCCGAGCGCATGGCAAAGCCTCACTGTGCCTAACGTCACACTTCTTGTGGTCTGTGTAGATATAATGTGCAGTTACTTTTGGTTACATCATGGGTGACATCACATGGGTCTGTCCACTTCTTTATGTGCGGTCTATGAGTAGCGCAGGTGACATACTGGTGACAGAACAGAGGTTTGCTATTTATGAAAGCTCCTCCCTCCTCCTCAATTGAAATCCTGATGTTTTGTGGATAAACAAATATCCAGATACCTGACTATTCAGGTCCAGTTAGACATCCAGCTGATGGAGTCATAGCTTGGCTCCTGTTTGGTGTCATGAGCTGATCTGAGGTAAATATCTAGCTTTTTATCTACTTAACCTTTATCTAACATTTATCCCACTTTGCTCATGCTATTGCTGGAAATGTGAACCAAAATATTGAAATTGTGCAAAACCACACAGTGGAACAGTAGCAGCTGAAGGCAACTGCAGTTCATCACTACAACCAACGTGTTTGGCAAACTATTTTATTACTTTGTTAATGCAGCTTTTAAATTCACGTGTGGTCACAGTGTATTTTATTTGAAGGCTGAGACACAACACGATCAGTTAAACAATGAGCTTCATTTCTAGCAGCTGTCAGTTTTGGTGCTTATTTGTTTTTGTTTTCAGCAGTAAAATAATAGTGAAGAGCAAACCTCTGGCAGTGATCTAATGAACCAGCAAACATGAGCTCACGTCTGAGGGCTCCAGTTTTCACTCTGCTGATGTTGTAATGTCGTGTACGTTTGCGCAAGGTTCCAAAAATACCGCGTTACTTTTGTCATGATGATTAAACAGTAAGCATAACAATACATAGGTTTTAAAACGTTAGGAGAAACTGCTAAGAATAGCAGTCTGAACAGCAAGAGTTGAGGCATATTTAAATACTGACACCTGAAGACAGTGTAATTTGACTTTTTGGAGCTTAGAAGCTTTTTTAAATAGCTGTTCATTTGGGATTACTCTGCCTGAGTTGTTAAACACATAATTCTGCCATAGCGTTAAACAGCAGCAGGGACTGCAGAGCTGGAAAAAAGCCTCCAATCAAAAGGAAATACGGCTTTTACTATGTGCTCTGAAGTACTTCTTAGAATGTATTTCTGTTTCTAGACGGAGACTCGGCTGTGAGACTTTTAGAATACATCCATATCTGTTCCTGTAAGAGGAGTTTAGTTTGACTCACAGAGGTCGGACATGGAAACGGCGTCGTCCTGTGAACATGGTATTGCAATTGTCAGCGTCGGTGTGGGACTGTTTCCACATAAACGGGTCTCAGATGAGTCAGATGATGTTGCATAAGTCTGCATCATGTGCTTTGTGGAGGAAACAGCAGCGACTCTGTGAGGCCCTGCTGCACAAATGAACCCTGAATTCTATATATTAAGGGGAAATAAAACGAATGAAGATTGACTCAAAACAGTGTTGGGCAATGGATGAAAAATTTATCGAAACTGACATTCAGAACCAGTAATCGATGTAATCTTGCTCATTTATTTCAATTATTTGTCCTCTTTAGCCATTTATAGTTAAACTGTGTGCTTCCTTTCACTTATTTTAAAATTGAACATATATTTACCCTTAAAAGAAAAACATTACAGTTTTAATAGCTGGCTATATCTGCATCAAAAACCTTGTCAGTGATCGATGAGAGCAGGAATAATAATTATTTATAATATCTAATTTTTTTTTTTTTTTTTTTTTTACACTTTGATGATGATGAGCACTTTAAAATTTGCCTTCGGGGATTAATAAAGTTCTATCTATCTACCTACCTATCTATCTATCTACCTATCTACC
>JBAMYA010069899.1:0-17457 GCA_037176975.1 Arrhamphus sclerolepis
AAACAGAGCGAACATGAGAGACCCGACTGCAGACGTCAATAATGCAGCGTAATGGAATAATCTCCTGATCAAACTCCGCTTCCTGAAAGTTATAAACTGCCTCCGGAATCCAGTTAAGCTACAAATGTTTTGTTCAACAAAAACAGTGATGCAGTTTAGTGTTTTTTTTCTCTGTTGCTGTGTGCAGCAGCCTGTCAATCACCTCTTCCACCCCACCCCCCAGACTCCTGAACGTCACTCACTCATCTGGACACTGTAGTTTCATGAGGAAACGCAGCTTTGGATAGAAAGTTTTTCTTGTTCCCGAATACAAATATCTTTTAAAGTATTCGAAATAAAGTAGTCGAAATAAGTATTCGTAAAAATCACGTTATTTGTGCCTTTCCGAATACCGTATTCGGGTTCGGCTCCACCACTACTTACTGACTCACTCACTCACTTTATGATGGTAACTTTATTCCAACTTTATTCCTTCTTATTCCACTGTAGGTGTCGCCCATACATTTCTGTGCCCCCACCCCCCACTCACACCCCCTAACCCAGACGGGGGGGGGGGGGGCCTCTACTGCCTAGTCTGACATAAGCGGGTCCTATTGCGTGGAGGAGTCACGACAACAACTCGTATGTCCTTTATTACAAAAATGAGTGTTATAAGAGGTTCTTTGTTGTGTAACATCTACACTGACCGCCAGGTGTCACTCTATCACTATGAATATTTATCTGGTCCTGAGATGCTACAAACTTATAATTAAAAAAGAAATTCTGTATGAAGATAAAAGATATTTCCCTGCACAAATAAATAATTATTGAAAGGAAACATCAACAGATGTTAATCAGAGCTTTTCTACAAGATAAACGCTGGTGTAATTTCCTGAGTTTGCAGCCTAACTGCACCACCTAAATTTACTCTGGCAGAGTTGCTTGTTCGAAGACATTTCAGTCACGTTGCTGCTGTTAAATGAGCTTTGCTGAGGGAGGGGGTCGTTAGTTCAGGAGGCCTTCATGCTCAGAGCTGGCTCAGCTCCCTGACGTTTATGAGCAGTGGAGGATCATTTAACAGACAGTAACGGAGCAGGTGGGGCCTGTTTACTGACTACTTCCAAGTCCATGAGGAGTGATTGTGTCACCTTATCAGAGATTATGTATGAAAGATAAGGTGGCTTTTCCCTGGCTGTGGGCCAGCTCTTACCTGGAGAGGTGTTATCAAACTTAAACTGTTTAGATAGATGACGTGAGCTGACTGATGAGACACTGGAGAACACAAGGACTCCTGGAAAACTGGTGAAATTTACTGGAAGTTGGTTTAGTCATATTTATGTGCCTCACAGCTCAACTTTTAGCTTTATTCCAGCATGTTGACCAAAAAGATTCAGAATTCATTCCCTAAATGTCAACAGTTGAAGACAATTGTACTCACATTTTACACCTTAAATGAAACAAGTCACTCTGTAATGTTTGAAGTTTCTCTTTATTTGATCCTTTAACCTTCCTGTCCACAACCAGCAAACACAGCTACCATAATATAATCATCAAATCACAGATTACAGTAAAATAAGTTAAATCAACTGTCGTTCAATCCTGTGAAACCAGGTTAATAAATTCTCTCCTTGTAGATCGTGCCAATGGTAGTTTCCTCGGGGTTACTGTGAGGTATGGTGACTGCCGTCTCAGTTCACACCGTAATTCAGTGTGAGGTGGTTTTCAAGGCAGCAATTAAGAGCATATAATCCACAATTCTTAGCTGTAAAGAGGCAGATACATTGTCTGTCACCTTCAACATGATTCTTCTGGAACTTAAACCGGGTCTGACACCACGCGGGTCTAAAACAGAAGCCACAAGGGGCGCTTCAGGAGTAATAAAACACAAGGGGTATTGTCCAAGTTCTGTCAAAACTTTACAGCATTCTTATAAGATAAAATTTTCAGTCAGATTACACTTGCATGAACGCCAGTTTCTAACCATCTATCATCTCAATTCCACACCGCATTACTCTGCTTCTGATATTTGACCACTATCTTCTTTTTAAACAAGTTACAGTTTTAAAATTCAAGCTGATGCTGACAGAATCACTAGATACTTTTCATGAAGAACAGAATGAGCGACAGGTCAGGAGACCCATCATAGCGAAAAACTTCACATCAGTATTTGTTAGGATAGATTAAAAGTTGAATTTTTATGCATTGTAAATTGAACAAATGCTCACATCTTCTTCAAAGTATTTACTTTACATGAAGAGCCACTTCTTTCCAAATGTAGATAACATAAATAAACCTGTGCAAATGACTAAACATGAAACCTTGTATTGAACATGAATGGGCCAAATAATAAAACATTAAATATTGAGATTTTGTTTGTAACTTCATGACGTCGCGGATTTGAGGTATGCGACGAGGTCCTGGCGCTCTCCCTTCTTTTTGATGCCAGCGAAGATCATTTTGGTTCCAGGAATGTACTTCTTGGGGTTCTCCAGATACTCCATCAGGGTGTCGTCACCCCATGTGATACCTGGAGGTTATAAGAGGAGACCGGTAATTAAAAAAAACAGAACAAACCCCAGCAGGGAGTTAGTTTAAAGGCTAAGACATCGAAAATCCACTTATCGGCTTTTAATTACAGAATGAACAATTAAAGTTATTTAGAAATCAGGTCACATGATGTTCTTCAATAATTATGCGCAAATATTTCTTATCTCAGCTGCAGACAATGTCTGCTAAAGTGACCAACCTTTGCTCTTGTTGGCGTCTGTGTAGGAGTAGCCCTCTGCCTGTCCGGTCTTACGCCCAAACAGACCCCAGAGGTTGGGGCCCACCTTGTGCTTGCCACCCTGCTCTACTGTGTGGCACTGTGCACACTTCTGGACAAAGACCTTCTTTCCCTTGCCAACATCTCCCATGGTCACCTGGTGAATTGATAAGTCTAAACAGGAAAGGAGAAGATAGGACAAAAAACACAATTAATCGCATAAATCTCAACATGATTTCCATCATTTCAGGAAGCTTTAGTCCTCAACTGACTCACACCACCTTGTGAAGGTCATCTGATGTGAGAGCCATGTCTGCTTTCTTTCTTTAAACGCCATTATAAAAACACCAGTAATGTCATGCCACTGTACACTGGCATCCTGCCCAGGGTGGTTCAAGGGAACCCAGCAGGGGTGGATACAGGAAACTTAAAAACATCAACTCAGGTTACCACAGATCAAAAAAAGGTGCCAGCTTTGAGGAGTAACTAAGGTTAGAATTAAAAGTTTAACGCCATGTGGATTCAGACTTAACATGTGGAGGGGTGCCAACACTAACGAACTTAGCAGAAGGTGTTTTAAGGATTTGAACCCCAGAAACTGAACTGTGTGGGTTTCCTGCTACGTAACTGTCGGGAAACTTAACGCTGCACTTTTACGAGCTTTACTTTGCCTGGTTTCTTGTTCAAGGCATGTAAAAATTATAGTTATCCCCCCTTTTTTTTGTCCTCTTTAAATGGCAGTTAACGGACACTTGAAAAAAGCACTTGAACGCAACACTGGTAAACTTATCTGATCTCAGTTGCTTTGTTTCCTAAGCCTCTCGACATGTTATTATTAAATGCAACTCCCACAAAAAAGAAAGAAAGAAAAAGAAAGAGAAAGAAAGAAGCACGTGGTACGTCTGGATGTCACCGGTAACTAATGGCCTACAACCACGGCCGCAAAAACCGCAACATACGCTAGCTGAGTTATATAACACCTAACGGTCATTCACCGCCTCGACTCTAGAATTCAAGAAACGAAAAGAAAAGTCGGTATACACAAAATATAACTTAGTAATGACACCTAAATGTGTCCACCCGAAAGTTGGCTGGCTCCGGGTTTAGCCGGGACCCAGCTAGTCCCTGCTAGTAAGGACTTAGCCGGTATGCATGTCCCATCTATGCGTCTCAAGGATGCTTCAATGTCGCTGTCCGAAAAGCGCTCCAGAGGTCCGGTTTCCTCCCAGGACGCACATAAGCTTCGTGGTAAGAGTTAAATAAATGATGTAGCACAATTATACGGTACAACTTTGCCGTAGTATTGTCTTAAAAAGCGAGAAAAGGTTACTTAATAGCTCAGCCACGTAAAAAGAGCAGCCGTGGTATTCACCAACATGGGCGCTAAGAGGAAGCCGCAGCATCTCCTCGGTACCATCTCTAACAAAAAAAAACCGCTGACTCGGTCTCTTTCCTTGAAAAAAAATAAGGCAATAGGTGAGAATAAAGTTTACCTTAAGGTTTAAAATATGCTGGGTTAAATCTCTCAGACGTCGTCTCGCTCTACCTCTCTCTGTCGTGAAGCTGCTCCTTCTGGCGGGCGCGAGGAAGGTCACTTCACTTTAGGGGAACCGGCTCCTACGTCACTGCCTACCCAACCATCACGTGCAATCCGCCATGCTGCATTCAGTGACAAACAGAGACTTCGAACATGAGAAAGTCATACACAATCTTTACCCCCTTTTTCTTTTACAATTACATCAGCAAAGTGGAAAAAATATATTTGACAAAAGTGACAAGAGAGAAGCAAAAAAAACGAACCTAGTGTCACTGTCGTTTAACCACACTGTGCGTAGAGAATGACGTAATATTTTTTTGGATGTTTTTCGGGAAACACCTAATGCAGCATCAGTTATGACGTGTTCAGCGACGATCGACTAGTACCATTCTTTTATAAACACTATCACTAAATTTTACTATGAGCCTCCTCCTACATATGAAGTAGATATTTTGAGGATATAAAACGATCATTTTAAATGTATCAAAATGCAATAATAATAAATAACACAATAAATGTTGCCTGCTTTGAACTCAAAAGGTAAGGTCCTAAGGGTCCAAGGAAGGACGTAAACGTTTTGGTATGCGAACCCGCATGTTCAGATTCCAACACTTTCATTGTGAGGCTGGAAAATTTAACACCTGCTGGAATATTCTCACAGTTTCTTCCAATGAGACGAGCAATAAAGAACCGCATTTATTTATTTATTCGCCCTTACATGACAAAGGAAAGGGACCAAGAAGACTGGTGATATATTTAAAAAAAAAAGATCCCAGCTGAAATAGCATGTGAAAACGTTTTATCTAAAGGCACATTTATTTGCTTTCATCGTGAAAAAGAATTTAAATATTAACAGATTTGTCTTCTCAGTGTAATAAGAAATTATTTATCTGTTAAAATTACAACTAACAGCTAAACACAAGGCACCACTAAGTCCTGCTCACCTGGCCCAGTAGCTTACTATGTAGTACATAATAATGTCTTATAAATTGTGCTTCTCTGGCATTAACACTTCAGGTATGATCAAATTACAGAAGTAATACATAAAATGTTATGAAACTTAAAAAGGTAATAAAAAGCCAGACTGAACTGACATGTTTTGAGCTGCTGTTGAAGGTGACTTTGGTGTCCTTTTATCAAATATACACTAACAGAAAGTCAGACAGCTCTCAGATTTGGCTGTAATATACACATGTTTAAGACCGAAAAGAAAGGCAGACTGTGATTTAATTTCTGCACATAACTGGAATAAAACAAGTGCTAAAACAATAAACATTTTATAATGAAAACACACTAATCCATGTTCAAAGTGAAGATGCTTTTTAAAATGATGCAGTCATCTCTCTTAACACTCATCTTTCATATATCAACAGCATATTTCAAAGGCCTTGAAGAGGAAATTTTCTCAAGCTACAACGCACAGTTTTACAAGGTGCTTAGCTGACGGGTTATTTCAAGTGACTTGTTTGCTGTATTCTGGATCTGCATGTAATCCCAGATTGAAACCATCATGTTCAGGTCAGGGCCCTGTAGCACCCAGACCATCTGTTACAGGACATCTCTTTGGTGATGTAACTGTGGAAGAACAACTATAGATGACTCTTCATGTGTCACGAACAGTGTTAGGCAATAACGTCTCACTTTTTTCTTTTCTAGAAAACACTCCTGTAATTATGAATATTCAGCACTTCTTTTTAATATTAATCTGATTAGACCTGTATATATCGAAGAAATGTCCTAATATTTTTAGATATGTATACCGGACTACTTATTCATTTTAATAAACATGAGTTTGTTACAAAACCTCTCTTAAATTGCATTTTGTAACGTTTTTGAGTGCAGTTACATCTCCCGTCCACTAGATGCCGGTAAGTACAACTGTATTTGCAGATCAGTGCGGCTGAAAGCGATGATAGAGAAAGAGTGGCCACACATTTAAAAAATAGATCGCATGAAATTGCGCTTTCCAGGGTGATGGATGGTTTTGGCATTTCACTGGTGAAATACCAGGTTTTATAAACACAAGCACACCAGAATTTTGCTTCCTTGAAATCCCTAAATTTTAATAAAAACACTTACATGTGTGTTGGGCTTCATAAGCAAAAGCTTCTATTATTTTACTCTGTGTAAAATCTCAAACTTAAAACAAGAACACTAAGATTGATAATGTGATATTTCTTCTCTTAAAGAAGAAGAAGAACAAGTTATACATTTACAGAGTAGCATGTGAAATATATGAAATTTTCAAGGGTCTAAAAGATTACTCTTAGATACGTTACATGTGTTTTAAGTTTGGACAATGATATTTTGGATATTTGAATTGGGACAGTGGTTGAGTCAAAGACAGGAGACACATCTTCAGTCATATTCATGATGTCACCAGGTGTGCCGGGTCATCTTACATCCTCACTCAGGATTATCTGGCTTTTTTATTTATTTATTTTTAATCTACATACTGCTTAGATTTTCTTTCCAGAAGTCCTCCTGGCAGTGGCTCACAGGAAACAAAACACAAACACAAACTCTTGAGAAAAATGTTTCACACAATTCGTTATTTACCACCCACAGTGGTTTTCTTTTTAAATTGTTGGAAAAAGACTATCACTTGATCCAATTTCTTTCTTCTACATTTACACAAATACAGACAACTAAGGCACTTCAAGTGTCATTACAACAAAAAAATTGATAAACCCCAAATTAAACCAAACATAAAAATAAAATGTGCAATAATTGCTAGCATTCATTAGGAAAGAGCTTTCACATAATGATTCAAACAATTTAAACAAAGAAAACAACTTTGAGGCTTTCTTACCTTTGATAGAAATAAAGTGTTTGTTCTGAAAGCATCTACAGCAATGAAATAAAAAGAAGTGACCTCTGAAGTTACTTTCCATCAGCAACAGCAGACACTCCAGAAGGATTCTTTCTTTTTGAGTTAAGATAATTATATTTCAGTTTCCTGTCTAAACAACATCTGACAGAAAAAACACAAACAAATCACAAAAATATTAATATTATAGTTATGACTTTATTTTAATATTTTTGTAATGATAAACTAGCTGTTAATTATTTCAAATTTAATCTTAATTCTGTTATTACGTCATCTACTGTGTGTGTTCACACTAGTTATTTTAAAATCACAATGATTTGATCACCTTCATAAGACAAATCTCCCAGTATTAACACACAGGTATATTTACAGTAAAAGCCTTATTAGTGTTATTTGAGGGGGGAGATAAAACAAAAATAAAATAATCATTCAGTCATTGTAATAGAGGTAAATGTTAAATGAATTCTGATTTTGGATTTGTGATGCCCAGCTTCATATGATGAATCAGCGCTGCAGGCCTCACACATGTTCTGCAACTTTTACATAAAAGAAAAAACCCAAAACAAATCAATTTTTTTTCTTGTGCTGCAAAACCTATTCAAGCTTTAAATAAAGCAAACTCATCTTATAAATTTTCATAAGTATGTGGACTGGTGGCATCAAAGAACAATATTACTAAGAAAAGCTGCTGACATTTTATTGCTATTTTAATATTTTATAACAAAATAAATCAACAAACTCTTATGAAGAGCAAGAAAATAATTTAACTCAACTCAACATGAGAATAAATAAAACATAACTGAAGGCTGGCACCTTTAAAAAGATAATCAAATATCAAACATAAATGAGTCTGTAGGCTATTTCATTATGGCTCAAGTTAATTTCTGTTTGAAATGACCCTTCTTTGTCTTATTCCACTCAGCTGTACCGCCCACAGCTGCATAATAATAGTTTATTTATGATCAATAATAGTTTATTTGAGGACAGGACTCTCATTCTTAAATTTGAATGAACTGCACATCTTTGTGGCTGTAAGACTTTCATGTTCATTCTGGACTGCAGGCTGTTGTTATTTCTGATCAAAGCTCAGGAGCAGAGTCACGAGTTGCAGATTCCTGCTCCAGAAAAAAAAACCAAAAGATGTTGATATATAAGAACTTAAAACTGTGTGTTGGGGGCAGGAATTCATGCTGTCTTTATCAAACTCATATCAAAGATATCATGTCGTAAACCTGAAA
The DNA here is from genome assembly GCA_037176975.1 of Arrhamphus sclerolepis. Classification (NCBI taxonomy): domain Eukaryota; kingdom Metazoa; phylum Chordata; class Actinopteri; order Beloniformes; family Hemiramphidae; genus Arrhamphus; species Arrhamphus sclerolepis. The sequence continues at coordinate 8,349 of JBAMYA010069899.1, forward strand.
TAAACCTGGTAAGTTCTTGTCTCTCATGTGGCTTTGGACCCAGTTTTTTCAATCTGTATTCAAGGAACTCAGTAAGGAAACATTAAAGTAAGTAAAGGCATTAATGAGGATTTCTAAGTATATGTAAGGAATCATTTCGATTGAAGATGATGGTTCCATTCTAGACACACTGGTTTAAACAGATTCTTCTTCTTTTTCTTCTTCTTCTTCATCTTGTTATTATTATTACTATTATTATTATTATTATTATTATTATTATTATTATTATTATCATTAGTAGTAGTAGTAGTAGTATCATTATTATTATTACTCTAGCAGGAAATTTTAACACGACTGCCCGTTTGATTCAGTTCTGACATCAAAAGCAGAATAACTGAGGTGGAGAGCAGCTGATTTATGTCAAAAAGTCATGATTTAGAAAACATTTGCAAAAGATTTTACAGCACAAAAAGAAAGTTGCAAAAAGTTGATATTTTCCCTCCAAAAAGTTTCTTTTAAGTTAAAAAGTCACAGTGTTTTGACATCTGTGATTGTATAATAAAAAAGTCTTGGTTTTACAATTTCTTCTTTTTTTTACGCAAACGTCAACACTTCTTGTAAATGTGTATTTTAAAAGAAGTTAAATAAAATCAACTTCAAACACATTTGAACCTTCAGGATCTGGTCACATTACATGACTTTAAACATAATTTAAATATTTTCCATACATCCACTTCTGGCTGTAGATGCTTTTACTGATCAGTGTCAGCCATGATTCCAATGAACTTTGAACCTTTACACGTCTAAAATAAATGGTAATTAAGATCTTTTTTTATTCAGGCAGTCTTTGATTACGCTAATGTACACATTTTATGTTTATATTGCTGTTAATGTATGTCTTTGTAAATGTGCTAAAACTGCTTCCCTGGTTCCACAAGTTTCTTTCCCTGTTTGAAGAAAAGTTAATGAATAGTGTGGAATCTGACAATGTAGCTGGTTGAGAAAGTAATGAATAATTGGACTTTTAATGGTAACCATGGCGATGATGTGGCTCAGGATTAAATAGGTTTTCACATAAACTAAGACAAACTAATTTGTTTATGTGGGATACATGAGGGAACACAGAAAACTACTTGTGCTACTCCCTCTGAAGATCTTCAGTCAAGTAATTTCTTATTAATTCTCAGGAAAACACATTAAACAAGAAAAGTTTTATCCTGATTTCTCAGACCAGACAAATGACAGCAGGCCACACAGAGAAAATACGTTCAACAAAATGCTGGGAGGCAGGATCACTGACTAAATCTGAAGCTACTGGGGCAGTTTTGGAATAAATATCTTCTCTTACTTCCAGAAACCCAGTGTGTCATAGACCATTCCTTACTGGACCTCATTCATGTATTTAGTTAGGCTACTTCACTTGATGGAAAATTTGTGACATTATGTCATGAAATGCTATCTTCCAAGCAGAATGCAAAACAATGATGAAGTTAATCTGACATGTTTCAAGTTAGTTTTGAATTTTATTTATTTATTTATTTTAGCTTTCATTTCAGTTAATGGAATGACTTTTTTCACTGTTAGCTTCAGCTGTAGTTTTAGTATTCGGTAACTATAACTCTGGATTTTCTTCCAGTTTAACCTCCCACCAGCAGGTGGCAGTCGTGTGTTGTGTCGCTGTGTCCTGAAACCGCCAGTCAACGCTGGAGGAAGATAAAGAAGACAGTGGCTCTTCATCTCTGCAGAAAAACATGGAAGAATATCCAACCAAGAACGAAAACCTCGACGACCCCCCCAACAGCCGACTGTTCCTGGTTACCAGCCGATGTGTCACGGAAGATGATCTTCGGGAGAAGTTCTCGGCGTACGGAGACGTCCAGGGCGTCTGGGTGGTTAAAGACAAGCAGACAAAGGAACCGAAAGGCATCTGCTACGTGAAGTTCGCCAAGTCCTCTCAGGCCTGCTTGGCCATGGAGGAAATGCACGGCTCCATACTGTTGGAGGGGACTAAACCCATCAAAGTAAGTCCGGGGTACACCCACATGGAGACATTTGGAAGCGTTTGAGTTGAAACGGTCGTCTGCTTGATAAGCTTCCAGACAAGCTGCAACGACGACGACGGAGGGTTGCGTCAAACTGTAAACTGTACGGGAATCGAACCTCCGACCGCTGCCGCCCCCCAATCATCAAACACAGCTCATAAAGTACCATTTGCTTGGGTTAATCGGTGCAGAAGCACGTTTTTATGACCATGTACAGAACTCAGTAACGGCCGTTCACAGTCATATTTAGGCGGAGGCTGCGGACGCATGCAGCAGGTCGCGAGTTCGAATCCCGGCTCGTCGACAATTTACTGCATCCCCCTCTTTCCCTGCCCTGCATTTCTGTCTCTCCATATATGTGAACAATTTTGCAACGCAGAATTTATTTCGGTTAAACCAAGGCTTTTGACGTGTAATTGAAATTTGACTGTAAAATAGCAACTTTTGCAAAAGCACAAACTAAAGTCTTGTGCGATTGTGAATTTCATATAATTCTGGGGATGTTCTAAAGGCAAGAAAGTTCTTTTAGTAATGTAAAATGCAAATGTTTTGACATGTGAGATAGCTTTTTAACATGAAATTGCAACTTTTTAGTAAAATTGCATGTTTCATACTGTAAAAATAATTGTTCTAAAATCAAGTTTATGCAATTGTAAGTAATTATAAATTTTGTAAAAAAAACATTGCAACTTTTTGATGTAACTCTTTGAATAATGATTCCACAGGACAAGAGTAAAAATGTACTATATTACAATTAACTTTATGTCCTATAATCATGATGTTTTGTTGTAAAATCAGACTTAAACGTTTTTGTTATAAGATATTGACATTCGCAGTGGTCGAGGTAAAAATTAATGCAGTTTTGGTCAATTACAATGTATAATGTGTGCCGTAATTACAGCCAAAGGTTGTCCAGCAGAAATATTACTCTTTTCTTTTTTATTATTGATCATGTAGTGTATATTCACGTTAGACTGGCTGCTTTAATGTAATTCTCTGAATTATGAAAGAATATTAATTATTTGAGCTCTTTTTTTGATTCTGCAGGTGTTTATCGCTCAGTCACGGTCATCAAACAGACACAGAGATGTGGAGGACGAGGAGCTGACCAGGATCTTCATCATGATCCCTAAAACCTTCACAGAAGACGATCTCAAAGAAACATTTAAAGTAAGCACATCTGGTCTGTGACCCGTTTGCAGAAGAACTGCAAAGCAATTAAATAAATGTCAGGCACTGTTTTGAAAATCAGTACGTCATCATTTGACTCAAAATGCTCTACCTAATAATCACTATCTTTTTCTTCATCAGTAATGGCTGCAGAGTCATTACTAATAACAAAGGAGTCTCATCTCTCTTTCTTATGTTCTTCCTTTTCATTGTCAAACGCCAGATCTCCGTCATTTGACTACGATTCAGAAAAGTAACAAAAAAACACCAACACGCTATCTCCGAGTGGTCTTGAACGCAGCAGCCGCGGTTGTTTTTGCTGAAATCAAAAGCATGGAGGCTAGTGTTGGGAGGTTCGACTCTTTTTACTGACTCGCATCTTTTTCTCTCGGGCAGTAAATTGAGCGAGTCTTTCTTTTTTTTTTTTTTTTTTTTGAGTCGTTTCGTTCCTTTTTACAGCAGGTGGCGCCGTAGCCCTCTTGTGGGCATTGTTTAAAAAAAAAAAAGGCCGTGGTTCTAAACAATGAAGGCAACATGGTTTGCTTCAGCTGAGCTGACAAAGTATAAAACACGAAATGCCACAAGTAATGACTTGTGTCCTGTTTCCTCCAGCCATTGTTGTAGCACGACAGTGAGCTGTCACGTGACAAATGAAGGAAAGAACGATCCGTATGAACAAACTGTAACAAACACGTAACAAATGAACGAGGACCCGAGTACAGGCGCACAGTTGAGTGAGTCGCGACCGAATCATTTCTGTTTCCTGACCTGCTGGCTGAGCTGATGCAGCTGCCGCCATGTGGCGAGGGAAGGTACTGCATGAAGATGAAGGAATCGCTCACTGATGCTGTTACAACCGAACCCAGGAATCAGGAGGGGCTGCACCATAAAATGAGCCCCGGGAAAACAAGAAGGCGGTTTTTACAGAGGTTTATTTCCAAGATCAAACAAATTACAAAAACAAGGGCCCCACAAACAATTCAAAACCCCCATAGCACAACCAAACAACCCCTAAGCCAAACCTGAACACAAAAGGGCAAATCTGGTCCATATAAAACAGCAAAGTAGGACAAATGGCAACTATAACACAGAAAAGATGACGCACAAAAAACAACCAAGTGGGAGGCAGCCATGCAGAAGCCTCTACCCAAAGCTGCCCCAGCAGTCTTTTAGAGGTGCAGGTGTGCCTTGTCATCAGCTGATTGGCCTGGTGAGTTGACATCCCACCAGTCCAATGGTGTTTGAGATGCTTCTCAGCCGTCCAATCAGCAGGGTGTGCTCCCACAGTGGAACCTGCATAATCTAAGAGAGACTGCACAGCCTCTAGAGGGCGTAACAGAGTCATGAAAGATTCGTTCATATTGACCAATCGTTCATGAACGACACATCACTAATGGAGGCTAAATTCAGGAAGTCGGGGGAAACGTCGCAGTTGGCAAGGGCCTTAAAAACAGGTGGCGCTGGGCATGTATAGAGGAAGAGACGGCAGCAGTTTGGGAGCTAAGGGACCCTGGTACCTGTTTTTGTGCAGGTCATCTTGAACATTACCAAGCACAATGGAAAAATGTTGTTTGCCAGATTGCCTAATACGTGTATGCGCTGGATTCACTGCACCCCCGCTCCTTGGAAAAAAGTTCAGGCTCAGGACTTCTTTCAACTTTAAGCCCTGCATTGCCGATTTTTAGCTTTTTTACGTGTTTCATACAGCATTTCGTCATCTGAGACGATATTAATCCATCTTTCAGGAGTACGGAGATATCGAGTACTGTGTCATCATCAAGAATAAGTTAACGGGAGAAAGTAAAGGACTCGGCTATGTGAGATACTACAAACCCTCTCAAGCTGCGCTTGCAATTGAGAACTGTGATAAATGTAAGTGCATGTTAATTTTACTGTAAAAAGTGATAAAAGCAGCAGCATAAAGATGTTGAATCTTAAATTGTCCATCAGATGATGGAATATTTGGTGCATTTTCAGCCATGATGGCTTCCTGCTGTCATGAAAACAGAGCTGACGTTGTTGTTCATGAATTTAGCTTACAGGGCCATCCTGGCTGAGCCTCGCAGCAAATCCAACGTCTCAGAAGATTACAGCGGAGATAGAAACAGAGGGGAATACGTTGGCGGCGGCGGTGGCGGCGGGGAGTCTGTTAACCAGTACTCCTCCTTCCCAATGGGTATGCGTTTGACATGTTCCCAGAACTAAAGATGATCTGCTCCCAACAGTTAGCACTCTGGTGTTTTAGGTTTTAGGCCAGAGCTGAAGCATCTCTCCTTGGTGGTTTACATGTTCTGTCTTTGTCAATGACTCCAGCATCTTATTCTGCAGCTGATCCGGGGAACTACCCCGTCATGGATTACCGCTCCGCTGACTTCACACGCACGTTGATGATATCCACACGGGCCGCGCTCACGCAGGAGCAGATCTTCGCGCTGTTCGACATCATCCCTGGCATGGAGTACTGCGAGCTGCAGAGAGACTCCTACGGCATGAGCAAAGGTGAGCCGTCAAAACGCACCACAGATTGGTAAATGAAAGGTCTTTGACATTTCTACACGGATTAAATGGCGGCATGCAGACTAGAACATCACACCTCCAAGCTTTGAATGTAATGCTGCTGTTTTTAAACCTTGTATTGTTAATATTTTACTGCTGATGTTTCTGTGTTTCAGTTTGTTTAAATGGACCAAAAAGATCCTTAAATTGTTGAAACTATTGAACAAGAATGCTTCATGTGGCAACGTGTAACCTTGTAGGAAAACTCTCAGGTGTGTGTTGGACTCCAGCGTGAATGAATGAATGTGGCTGAACATGAGACTTGAAATAATCCAGATTATCCATCGGTCCATGTTAACTGTATTCAGAAAGTCCAATGATGACGATACGACTGGTCAGTTGGTTTATTGATAATATTGCTGGAAACAAGTCTGCTGATCTGCTAATTTCTGTCACATAATCTGATTGTGGAATCTCCAAATCTGGACATCTGATCATCCAGATCATCATCAAAGCACAGAGAAGTGGGCACATGAACCAAGCTTATAAGTATTTGGATTTTATTTTGGCTAAAAATGACCAAATTCTTAGGTTTTATGTCTTAGTAACTACGGGTTGTTATGTAGTTGGGAGTGGTCTGGCTGCAGGCTTTTATTGTGGCGGTCTCTTCCAGAACAGGCTTCAGTCTTGGGGTGTCTCTAGTGTTGGACCCCTGAAAAATAGTTAAAATACAGAATAAGAATGTTACTACTTGAAAAAAAATCATTAATAACCTATACACATAGGCTCACGATTGTTAATTAATTCAGAGTTAATTATCAAAACTAATGACGATCATCTTTTAAAGTTGTCATTTTGAACCTATGTCTACATGCTTTTATTTTGTAATCCCCCTTAAAAGAATGAATTGAGTCACTAAAAAGAAAATCCTTTCAGATTCCCAAGAACTTCTCTTTCTCATTCTTTTCTTAGCAGATAATGAATAAAAAATGAAACCCTGAAGTCAGTGACTTTGGAAATTTATTTTTTTTATTATTATTTTTTTTAAATTATCTTTAAGTTGTCTCCAGGCAGAATCGACCAGGACCCAGGTTACTGGTTGTTCTGTTGGTTTATTTCCTGCATAAATCATGAATAATGATGCTTCTTTGGGGTGAGTTTAAAGTCAAACTTGTTTAAATTTTGTGTCCATGTGCCTCCAGGTCACGCTTTGATCCGCTACAGTAATCTCGGGTCAGCGGTGTACGCCAGGGAGAAGCTGAACGGCTTCGAGTATCCTCCTGGAAACAGACTTGTAGTCAATTTTTTTGATGACGGAGAGGACCGCAGCAGGTACACACACACACACACACACACACACACACGATTAATACACACAACAGCATGCGTTCACTTATTGTTGGCTGAAAGGTCAGACGTAATAAAGCCTTAAAGGTAGAAAAGTCCTTCAAACTTAATATATCCATTAGTTAAAAAATATGGACTAAATGGCTACTGGTGACTAACCCTGACCTGGTCCTCTGGACACAATTTATTTGTTGTTCAATATTCACGTGAATGTGGTGGCTGTCGCCAGTGGGACCATTGATCAGGTCGTATTTTTCTTTGAGTACCAAGGCAGCTTTTATGTAGTAAAGAGCCGAGCACAGTTATGGTTGAAATAACCAGGCAGAAAGCAAAAAAAACAAAAGGTGGTTTAAGTGAGAAAGTGTAAAGTATTATATGCAGTATATGTTTATATGTTTTCTTTTTTTAAACAGAATGTCATCAGCATGATCAATCAATCACACAGCAAGTTTAGTAAACGCTGTCTTTGTCTGCAAATACGCTTAAAATATCCAAATCAAAGCATCGTAGTTGTATTCCAGAGTGGGGTTCATTCAAACAGTATTCTGTTTTAGTATAGAAATAAAGATAAGTGTCTAAAAAGTTTCACATCACTTCACCGTACAAGAAAGTCTCAGTTTATGAGATGTGTCATTTGTGTGCCATACATGCTGCTAAATCACCTGAAGGTGGAAAATTAGTAAACAAATGGACAAGAGTATAGAATTATGGAAGGGTCTTTTTGATACAAAAAAGTGGGTGTATCTCTCTCCCCCTCCCTATACACACACACACACACACATATATATATATATATATGTGTGTGTGTGTGTGTGTCACTGCAACTCTCCGTTCCTCTGTATTAATGCAGTGCATCTTTAAGGCTTTGCCTTGACCAGCTGGAAGCAGCCTGAATGTCTTGTGTTTGAGCAGTCCCGTAGGTCGGATGGCCATGCAGTTTGTTGCAACCCAGATGATGTCTGCTGCGTGGAACGGAGCCTCCGGCAGCCAGATGACAAAACCTCCTGTGAGTTAAATACCCACTTTACACCCTGCTTTTATCCTGCCTGTTGTTTCTTTTTGTTTTTCATTGCTTGCAGCTAGAAGTCAGATTTGCGTGTTCCCCTGGACTTTCCCGAACCCCGTGTGCTCGTCTCTTGCAGGCGTTCTCGTCTGTGCCGTCAATGTCCCGGATTCAGGCCGACGTGAGCCTGCCCCCTCTGAAGAAGCTCGCTCCTCCTGACAGCAAATCCAGGGAGCGCTTGTTTGTCGTTTTCACCCCGTCCCCGCTGCCCCACGAAGTGTTGGAGGACGTTTTCTGGTAAATGTTAAATACTCAGGTACAGAATGGCTGACAGTGTAAAAAAAAAACAAAGCATTTGTCCCGTTCATCCGTTCAACGGTGTCACAGATTCAATCGATTATGACTCTTGGGGTCGTTGACAGTAAATCGTTGAGGCTGAGAAGATGAAGTTAAGTGGTTGTAAATAGCAGAAGGATGCTGCAATGAGAATGACCCTTCACATGGTTGACAATAACAGATGTCTGTACTTTCTAACTAAATAATAATCGTCCTCCCGTCTGCTTCTGTCTCTGTAGTCGCTTCGGTTCCCTGATTGAGATCCATCTGGTTCCAGGAAGGAAGGTTGGATACGTGAAGTATGCAGACAAACAGGTAAAGGCTGTGACACGGAAGACCGCCTCATGAAGGTGTAGGACATCACCATGGTTACCCTTAAAGGGACGCTTACAGTTTACTTTCTCAGCCAGCTGAGTCGTCAGATTTCCTGCTGGTTCCTGAATTCAGTCATTCAAAAAGCTGTTTTTTTCTAAAATTTTACAAAATTTGCAACTTTTATTGGAAAACTGAGGGTTTTTTTTTTGCAAAAATGTGCAACTTTTTTTGTAAAATCTTTTGTGTTTGCTAAAATCATGACTCCACCTCAGTAATTCCACCTTAAAGCAGCAGCTCTCTACCTCAGTTATTCCACCTTAAAGCAGCAGCTCTCCACCTCAGTAATTCCACCTTAAAGCAGCAGCTCTCCACCTCAGTAATTCCACCTTAAAGCAGCAGCTCTCCACCTCAGTAATTCCAC
>JBAMYA010069998.1:0-25635 GCA_037176975.1 Arrhamphus sclerolepis
TTTTTTTTGTTTGTTTTTTTTTTGTCTGTTTCCCCCCCCCCCACAACAAGGTTGAAAAGCTCTTGGGAGTTTGACAACTTCCCTTCCTTTTTTTTTTTTTTTTTTTTTTTTTGTGTTTTAAGCCAAACAAGAGAGCCAGGATCTCTGGATGAATGCTTCATTTGTATGTGACTATTACCTGGAGACTTGTAATTCAAAATTTATATTTTAATGTCTTTGTTTCATGCAGTGCATTGGTTAGGGTCAGAAAAATGTATAAAAGAATCTTCACAGAAGCATTGGAATCGTTTTTAATTTAATTGCTCGAGGAGCATGACACGTGCAGAGTCAAAAACTGAGAGATAAGTACCAACCAGATCTTTTTAAGGACGCAAGTCCATGTTCATATTCCAGACAAAATGGGGATCTCTTCTCCTCATAATATTCTGATATGAAAAGTTATCGGTATGACAAATGGGAATAAACCACCTCTAACTGGTTCATCTTTGTTCATTAAGTCTCTTACTTTGTGCAGAGGTTCTCAGGGTTACTCTCCAAATTGTATCAGAAAGACATAGCCTGAGTACAGAGTTTTAGACAGTTCTCATAGATTTTTGTATTCTAGGCCTGTCTTTTACTGTAACACATGCAATGGTTACATATAAACAAGAGTTTAATAATCATTTTTCTCTATCAGTTGGAATAAGCAAAGTCTGTGTTTTACTTTAATTTACAAACATTGATCCCTGGCTGTATGGTAAAGGCCATGCTTTTTGTTTATTAACATTTAATTAAATATCCAAACTACAACAAAATGAGGATGTGCTCACACTTGCAGGCTTATCAGATATAGACTATGGTTTCACTGTGCTTTGCTGGTAAGTGCAGAGCTTGGAAGAAGATGCCATTGCACTCATGTATACCTAAAAATTAAACCAAATTGATGTGTGGCCTTTAAATTCATCATCTAAATGCATCTTGATCACAATTTTTCCTTGGGTTTCTTTTGCAGAGCCTTTTTAGAACATTAAAGCAACACCTTTCTTGGTTCTTTGCTAAATCTTTAACTGCATCTGAACAAATCACAAGACTTCTGGAACAAAGTCCTATGAACAGATGAGACCAAACTGGAGTTTGGCTTTAATGACTGGCACCTAGTTTGGCAAAAACCAAACACAGATTTAAGCAGAAACATCTAATGCTATCAAGCAAGGCAGTGAAGGTGTGATGTTTTTTAATGCCACATCACACACTTGGCAACTCACAGCTGGTGCTAGTGAGGCTGAGAAGGTTTAGCATGTCACCCAAGACCCTCAGCAACTTCTACAACTGCATTGTTGAGAGCGCCCTGACCAGCTGGATCACTGTGCACCTCCAGCACGGACTGTTCACACTTCTACCTTTAGGCTGGAAGTACAAAAGTCTGAAAGCAGGACATCAAGACTAAAGAACTCCCCCCCCCCCCAGAAATCTGTGTTTGGTACATAATTTCTCTTTTGTAACGATGCTTCTTGGCAATGAATCTTATACCTCTAAAGAGTCTAATTATTTCCCTTTTAAATGCTGCCACATTAAAAAAAAAAAAAAGGGACTCAGCAGCAGAGCTGAGTATGTGGGTTGCAGACACTAAAGAATTGCCAAATCCTTTTTTTTTTCCTCTTGCTATTGACTCATGTTTTGAGCCTCTTTAACCCCGAGGTGCTGACAATCAGCTAGCGGTTTCTGCCTGTGTGATAGAGCAATTTCAAGCTGGTTTACTGCAGAAACAAACTTCAGCATCATTAGGAGTGAGTCGTAGTACCGTAAGCAAACAGAAGGCCAAGTTCCATATGAAGGGGGATGTCAGAGACAGCCGGAGTTATTACAGTTAACAAAGACTAAAACTGAAACTACCAGCAAGAAAAATTATGTTTTTATAAAATGAAAATGAACCAAAAATGAAATAGAATTAAAATGAATGATTTTCGTTTTGCCTCCCTCCTGAAAGCGAGCAGGTCACACCATAATGCCATGAATTCTCCATCAAGTGAAATAACTAAATACATGGATGAGGTCCATCAAGGAATCATTTATGACACACTGGATTTCTGGAAGTAAGGGAGAATATTTATCCCAAAACTGCCCCAGTAGCTTTAAAGTTTGTTAGTGCTAAGGCCTCCCAGGATTTTGTTGAGCAGACTTTCATCTGTGTGTCTGCTGTCCTCTGGTCTGAGAAATCAGGATACAACTTCTCTTGAACAATGTGTTTTCCTTAAAATCGATACAAATTTACTTGAGTGAAGAGCAGTAGAGGGAGTAGCACAGGTGCTTTTGTGTGTTCCTCTTCATATGTGTTTGTGATTTTCATGATGGAGACTCACATTGATCTCCCATCATCTCTCATTTTTTAATTTAGACTTTATTTTTTAAGGTTGGTCCTTAAACATATATCTACCTCTTCAAGCAAAGACTGTTTAAATAGAAATGTTCCTTTTTTTATGTTTGATGACATCCCTTGTTTTTGCACTGCATTGTGGCTACCAGTGACTTTTTAACCTTAGGCAACATTCTTTCATCTGAGATTGTTCTGTTCAATCTCTGCAAGTCAACACCTCAAAAAACAATTTTGTAAAAGTAAAACTAAAAGTATGGACATGCTTGTTAAACCAACTAAAATTAAACTGAAATAATCAAACAAACTGAAAAACAAAATAAGAATAAAAACCATTCCCTAAAAACTAACCCTAACACCAACATTCAAAACTATTATAACACTGAGACCATTTCCTCATCCTGTCAGCACTTAGGATCAGGACGTAGGCTTCTACTGATGACATTCCTGATCTTCAGCCAACATGGACCAGAGCAAAAAAGGAAGAGAGCTGCCTGAGTAGCTCAGGAAAACAAAAATACAGAGATATATGTGTTAAAGGTAAAGGCTGTACAAACAGCTTCATGTTCCTGTGAAAACAAACATTTTTGAAAAGCATAAAGGTCCTGTACCCAATCTCTCCGGACATCACAACAAGAGCATGTTATGATCAGAAGGATAGTGCAGACAAATAGCTGAGGAAACATCGAAATGCATTCAATCTGAACTCCACACTCAAGGTACATCCCTTTCTGATTGCACTATTCATCATCTTTTGAACAGTTTCATGGAAGAAGACCCAGAAGAACTCCACTACTAAAGAAAAACTTAAAAAATACCATAATGAAAGGCATGGTAACGTGACACAATGTCTGGTAGAATTTTATGTCAGACTGGAGACTGGAAAGTTTTCACTGAGCCACATCAGTTCTTTGCTCACAAATGCAAAAATTTGTCACACTCTGCCCTGTCTGGCTCATGCTGGCTCAGGCTCACTCATCTCTCTGCCACGCCTCCTCATCAGCTCTGCTTCCACACCTGTTTTGCCTCAACTGCAGCTCATCACTGCTCATCAGCCAGCCTGCATATAAGCGGCTCTGCTCGTTCAGTCAGTGCCAGATTGTTGTCGCATTATGCATCACTTTCCAGCGTTCTTCCTCGGACTGTCTTCCTGGTTTCAAACCCGGCTCGTCTCCTCGTTCCTGCCCCGACCTTCTGCTGGGCCATGACAAGTCTCTTGTCTTCCCTTCCTGGTTTTGGTGCTTCCTGTTGACCGATTCTCTGCCCGTCCATGACCATTCTCCAGTCTGCTCCTTCTGGCCCCGCAGATCATCTGCCAGGCTTCGACCCTTCTTCCGTCTCGACCACAATTCCAGCTAGATCCTCCACGGAGTTGCCATCCTCCTTGAAGGCTCTTGGGATTAGTGCTTCTCTTCGTGAGCACTCGTTATCCTGCTGGATTACTTGTCTGCTAAGGACTTTATCAATAAATCTCATTCAAATCACTGCTGGGTGTTGTACTGCATTTGGGTTCAAATCCCAGACCGTAACACTTTTAAAGAAAAGAACATTATGCTTACTGTGTGTGTGTGTGTGTGTGTGTGCTCTGATGTATATAGTGGTGCTTTCAGATTCAAATAAATTAATTCAGATCAGAGGGGTCTGCTAGAGTTTATTTCTGCAGTCAGTGGGTAAAAGGAAACTAATACTTGAAAAAAATCAAAAGTCTGATTTAATGTAAACATGAAATAATGGATGCCATTACCTTTTAGTCAGTGGGTTCATTTTATTTGCTGGAAAGATGTTACCATCAGTTCTCTTCACCTCTATTTACTTCAGTTTTTAGTTAATTTGTGCAGTGCATACTGGAAAAGTTTTTTTTGTTTTTTTTTTTAAATGTGCATCCCATGCTGTCTAAATACTCTGACTTGCTATTGTGGCTATTGTGTATTTTAACCACGATTGGTTAAATATCAATCACTTCTTAGCCCATTTCCAATTAGTCCATATACAATATGCTTCCCATTTGGGAAGTATAATACTGAAACTAGTGATGTGCGATACCACTGATTTTCCTTATCAATCCAAAGTGAATGTCAGGCTGGTATCGACAATACTGATGTGATACTGATTTTTTTTTTTTATTATTATTTTTTTTTTACAAAAACTTAAATGTGTTTGTAAAATCGAAATAAAAAGTAGAATATTTCAAATTTTTAGCTTCAGACATGTTATGTTGGCCACAGCTCTGTACCTGTACCAGTGGGCTCTCAAAGACATGTTTGTCTCACCAGCAGCACCTGTCCCTTTCCTCTACCAATTATCGCTCCATCTCACCATAACTTAATCATATGGTGACTTCATCTATGGTCTGAGTGGTTTTCAGATGTTTGACAAGGTTAGTGTTGTTGTCATAGTCACACAGTGCCATATCGTTATTTGTGGAGGTGAAATATCTTCACACATGACTTCTTTTGCAGTTAAACCAGAGGTCTCAAACTCAGTTTCATCCTGAAACACCGTGGTTAAAGGGCTGGCTATTACTTACTTCTTTACTAAATAAATATAATAACTAGAAAAGCACTCAGAGAGTGCAGACCTCTGCCAAGCAGCACAGTTCCACCACATATTGTGACTTACACCCAAAAGTATTACTCCTTCATTTGTTTTATTATATTGGATTCCTTGACCATGAAAACATACACTTAGCATTTGGAATCACATTGATATCATTATTATTAGTTCAATAGATATTCATGAAAATGGACATTTCTGTAATAGTGATTTTCTTCTGGATCCAGCTCCAGTATTATAGATACATCAAATCTGTTAACATACTTCTTTTTCAGCAGACTGTCAGCTATAATTTGGTGTTAGTTGCATGTCTGTATCTTCATTTGTTTTCTCACAGTGTTGAAAAAGATGATGACCCCTGACTTTTTTCATGTTCCGGATCTTAGTATCCAGAATATTGCCAGGATCCAGATCATACTTTTATGCATTATTGATGCTGTCACGACCATGTCCCGTATTTTTTTTGCCAAGCATTCAGAGCATTTATTGTGGAGATGTATACACATATCCTGAAAATGCCCCTATCTCACAATGATAAAGAATCCTTTAAAAAGTGATCCAGATCACCTCCAAAATTTAATCATTTGTTCACTGTTCCAATTTGGACATATCCTGAAATCCGTATGAAAATTTGTCCATAACTTTATGACTTTTGTTGCAAACAAACAGGCAAACCAACACTGGCGAAAACATAACCTCCCCGGCGGAGGTAATAAAAGACTTCACAGCTCCAACAGAAGTGAGAGGAACGGTGTGTGGTGCCATGCTCCTTTTAGCCAGTCGAAGCAACAAAGCCATTAGTTCTTTAATGCACCAGAGTTGTGTTTAGGAACAGCGGGGCCTGTGAGTATTGGACCTGCGAGAGTATTTTGTCATCTGCTGAAATGAGAAAACACTGCTGATAGATAAAACTTGGAAATAGGACACGACACAGAGTTTCTACAAACTCACAAACCTATATGTGCTCAGCTCCAAGCATCAGTTGACTGCACTCCTCATTGGATTTGAAACTCCAGTGGAGGTCCTACGGAGTTGGCTATATGCCTTCAGCAATATGCTGTGTCAGGAAAAGTGGAGAAACAGAAGCAAAGTGTTTTGCCTCTCTTAGGTTGCAGATGCCAAAGTCTTGTGACTGACATTTTCCGGTGGTGCTCCCATTGGGAGGCATAATGCATGGATTTGCTGCCTGCTGGGCCACAGCAATGAGCACCCGCATCTAGTGGAACCTCTTGGAGTGATATATGTTTTCCAGACTCTACAAAGAGGCAGAAATGCAGACAAAAAAAAAAAAAAAAAGCTGCTGGAAGGACTAAGCTCTCCTGCAAAAAGTCTAAACTTATTCTTTTTACTTCCAACTGTATAGTATTTTGGGATTAATAGTGATTTAATAGTCTTTGTTTCTTTTATAGACTACAATTAAGTTTAATAGAGTATTTATTAAATTAACAGTAACCTCATATGTTATTCTGGAGCTTGATTCTGACTGGAAATTATGTAAACACACTGTGTAGAAATAGGCAACAGGGAGCAATGCAACTGCTGGAAATAATAACAGAATCAAACTTTAGTAGTGGTCTTTTCAGTAGGCGAGACAGATAAGAGCTTTCCTCCATGTCCTGAAACCCAGTTCCATTTTCAGTTAAGCAGATGTCAAGAAGTATCATAATGAATTAGCCTGCAATAACAGCTGTCCTAATAATGACAACAGAACCCAATTAGTTTCCATTAATCATTTTAATCTCATTACTGCTATTCATATTTCATTACATTGTGCTGTCTTGGCTGATGAATTCCAGAAAGTGTGTAATTAAAACTGAGCATTTGAAACAACTGGGGGAAACCAAGCAAGCTGCTACCACAGTTACTACACTTCAACATTAATTCTGAGATAAATAAGAAACATTCATCAAAGGAAACTAAGCACAGGGTGGGGGAGGCAATAATAAGGTATGGAATAAGGTATACGAAGTTGTAATTTGATTTTAGAACTTTGAAAGGTGAAGGAACAACCTAAAAGGTGGCTGAAGTCAGGGTTTTGTGATATGTGGTTTATCGTTGTCTTGCTGAAAGATGCAAAGATTTGCCTGAAAAAGACATTGTTTTGATGTGAGCATATGTTGTCCTAAAACCTGTACATACCTTTCAGCATTGATATTTTCTTTGCAGATGTTCACAGTGAGCATTGTGCAGATGTTACTGCACCCCTTTCTGAGATGCAACCTTTTGAACTGAGCTGTGATGTCAACACATCCAGTGACTTCCAGTAAGAATTTAAGATTTTGATATTTCTGAGTGTAGGATAGCTTTCTGCTTTGTCTCTGCACATTTAAATTTAGAGAATCATGCCTGATTTGAATGCAGTTCTGCCTGACGGCCTGAAGATCACTGGTGTTCGATTTTGATTTTTGGCTTGTCCTGCACACACAGAGACTTCTTCAGATTCTCAGAATATTTAAATGATGTTATATACTATATATGAGATAATCAATATCACATTCTTTCCAAGAAACATTCTTCTAAAACTGCATTAACTGCAATATGGAGATGCTTTTATTTTATTTTATTGGCTGATTGCAGATCATCTTTACTTCTGGGAGACTTTAAGATGTTTTTTCCACTCTGCACCAGTCATGTCCCTGGCCTGTTTCCAATTAACTTAATTGGATGCAAGATGTTCCTCCAGGTGTTTCTTTTTAGTACCACTCACTTCCCCAGCCTTTTGTTGCCCATGTCCCAGTGTGTTTTTGAAAATACTTTATTGTCATCAGAAGTTTCACTTTACATTTAATATGCTTTCTATGTTCTATCAATATTTTTTAAAAAGTTACTAAAAAGTTTACTTTTTTCCCATTGTCCTAGCGTTTATGGAGTTGGGGATGTTGAAATGAAAGTACAGTTCCTTCGGTATCTTCAACAAGTGACCCCTTCTTCTTTACCAACTCCAAATTTTACCCTTAATCTTGTGTATTTACATGTCGTACTGTACAAGCTTTATTTCCAAACCTAATCAAAGTCAGATGAAGCCCTGACCACAAAAAAATTCTTTTGCAACCACTAAACGTAAGTGACTCAGTAATCTCTCATCCAAGCATCCTGTGCAGGCTATTAGTGCGCTGCTTTCCCGCTGCTCTCCCCGTACGCGCTTCACTTGAGGTCACAGTTGTTGTTCTGGAGAATGTGAAGACAATTTGGTGCAGATTTCTTCTGCTGTTCACAGTGGGAGACGGGGGGTGTCGGGGATCATCTGGCCAGCGCGCACAAGAGGAAAAAACATGAAGAAAAAAACTGTATGGAAATTGTTGTGCTTTTCATTGAAAATGGTAAAGGAAGCTCCTTGCGGTTTGTTTTTGTGTTGATATTAGTAGCATGTGTATTTGAATGGAACAATGTCAAGACTTGATCGCAAGTTAACATGCAGGTCAGCAAATCATATCGGCACAAATACTCAAATGCTCAGGAGATTTTACTGCGGGGCTGACTGGAAAATATCAAGTCTGGAACAAATGCTGCAGACATTTGTGTTTTGCGTTTTCACATGCTGTCCCTCCACAACATCTCCAGAAAATGTAAGCACCACTGAATTCCTAAAGTCAGCTTCAGCTTCCTCTCTACTGGGTCTGTGGCAGAAAAAAGCAGGAGCCCTCCAGCGCGGCTTGCAAATGGACTGCACTTGTGGCTTCTTGCTTAGACGTAAACTAAATGCTCTAAGAAAGAAAAAGAAAGAGACATTATGCCATTTCTGACTTCCTGTCTGAGTGATCATTGTTCATATACGTGTAGATATATTTATATATGTATATATGTGCATACATACATATATATATATAACAGTTCAGTGCAGCTGGAGTGCAGCACAACAAACTTCATGTGCCAGCCTCTGGTCGAGCATGCAGGGAAGTGCAGAGCTTCCTCCAACCTCTTCCACTCCGAAAAGCATTGTCCCAGTTCACAACAGCTTATGTTGCATTCATTTGTTCTTTATTTGGCATTTGGGTGCTGCTGGTGGTGAGACAGCACTTATGGTTTATCCAAGCATCTTCAAGTTGTACAGCCTCTACGCATGTTGAAATTCTGGAGAGAGGGATTATCTCTTCTCTTCATCGATATGGGAATATCCCCTCAGTTAGCATAAAGGGCTTTTTAAAAAAGGACTTGAGGAGCACTGTGGTCTGCTCAGGAAGTTTTCTATTTCTGTGTACGACAAAAGCACAAAAATGACTTGAAATGGCTCTGTGACAACACCTCAATGAGTCCATCTGTTGATCATTAAATTCACTATAGAAACAGATAGACCATGCATCCATGTCCACAAGTTGAAAAACTAAAAAAAAAACAGATGTAGAGTCCAGACACGTTTATTTATTAATATGCATGATAATAAGTGTGTAATGTCATCTAATGATATGTGGCTACTTTTAGCAGCTAGTTTTCATTGGAAAAACCTGGCTGCGCTGCTTGAGTTGTGCTTCTAAAAACACTTTTATGTCTGCAAAGGAAGTCTGGCGAGCTTTTAGGCCAAGCTTGGATAATCCAACCCTTACTAGATAGAAAAATAGAAGAATGAAGGAATTGTTTTGATGATATATCTATGCTATATGTTCCCAGCTGCTAAGCAGTAAAGAGGACAAATGTATGTTGCTGTGCTCCTTTATGGTTTAACTGCAGCTTTTTAGTTGTTTTTTTTTTCTTCCCCTAAACAGTTTAGTTTCAGATATCTTGCATCATAAACACTTTTTATTTACATGCTGCGATTCTCATATTCACTCACACATCAATGTTTAACTACAAATAGCAAGAGCATAGGCCTCATTTCTCATTTATTTTACTTGTATATCACATGAAATTATATAACTACCTTCTTTGCCAAAGTGGTGCATTAATGGTGCCATTTTACAACCGTTTTAGTTCTCCCATTCATTTTTGCTGTCAGAAAAGTATCAGCAGTAGAAATTAACTGTGAAATACAAAGAGCAGCCAGGATAGCTGAGGGTTTCTAATTGAGGGTAGTGTTTATAGAGCGCCTTCTCTAAAGGCTGAAGGATTTATTAGAATCCAATTTTCCTCCTCAGGGGTTCTCAAGTTTCCCAGCCAGCACCGCAGCCTCCATCCAGGACTGCTGCTACTCTGCTGCACACCTCAGGAACACAAACAGTCTTAACCTCAAGAGGTGTGTGGTGTATGTCTGCTGCAGGGTTTTTTTTGTTTTTAACCTCTGAGACAGTTTGGGAAGTTAGTGTGGATTAACACCAGTCAGTATTTGTAAAATGAGGAGCCGGTTTAGAAAAAAAAAAAAAAAAAAGTTGGTCAATGAAGTTGATAAACTTCCATATAAAATGGACAAAATAGTCAATATATTAAAGCTTTTTGAACTTTTAATTACACATTTAGGACAGTGAAGATTAATCTTTGCAGCTGAGGTCTGAATAATGATCTGATTGTCTAATCAGCAGCAGCACTAAGTCTCCTTTGTGTCATGACCAATGACTGTATATAATCATGCCATCTCTGATGGGATAAAGTTTGTATAAATGTGCATGTGTCTGTCTCACCACAGTCTGTCTGGTTTATTTGCATAAAAAAAGACCTGCTGACAGACAGTCCAGACAGTCTTATGGTGGATGGGCAGAAGGGAGAAAAGATAAGAGGAAGATAAGGTCCACTGTGCTGGAAGGACTGTTTCCCTCCAGCTATATATTTAATCTTTTCCTAAAGCTATTTTTATGTTGGAGCAGTTGTTTTTGCTTTGGAAATGCACCTTTCTCCTCTCTTAACTTAAACTTAACTTAAAAATGTTTTTAAAAACAACACTCACTTTAAAAAGAGTATTTGGACTGTAGTTCATGTTATGGACTTATTTACATGAATCTCACTTAATTATTTTGCTTTAGTGAGGATAATTTACTTTGATGTGTTCAATTAACTTAAAAGTTACACTTTTTTTTTTTTTAATCTCAAATGAACTTTTTATTTTGAGTCTAACTGAAACAATTAAGTTTAATGCAGCCTTAGTATCTTAGTCTGATGCCATGACAGAGGCCTGATAATGAGCAGTTCATTTGATTCAGGTGTTTACAGACGCATCTGAAAGTTGTAGCTTGGTGAAGTTTAATGCATAATTTGTGACGTTTTCACAATAAAATTTAAAATGTTTAATTTGTGTAATGGAGATTTTTTTTTCAGCCAAGTTGAGTTTCTGATTACCATGAAGGTATTTTACTTCCATTTGAAAAACTAAAATGACACACTAAAACATAAATTCAAGATGATTTAAATTCAAACTATATTTTAAGTATAATGTGAGCGATAATGTACTTTTGGCTGATTTAGTTTTTTAATTTGGAATAACTTAAAGCTCTAAGTTGACTTTCTATAAAATCAAGTCAAAGGAATTTGAATTTTTTTATTTGAAATAAAATAGATAATTTGTGTCAGACTGACTTAAATTTGTCGTTAAACAAACTTAATAAATTAACTTGGATAAACATAATTGAATTGCTTGTTACCAATTGAAGCAATTCAATTAAGTTGGATCAACTGTTCTCTTTTTTCAGTGTTTTTCATAAAACCTGTTGGTGATGTTATTGGGGGTTTATCCAGTTCTTTTTATACAATCCATGATAAATGCTGGCTGTTTTTTTTTTAAATCTTTTATCTTTTACCATATAAACTGTGGTTGAATTTCACAACATGAGGAGTTGGTCCTTGTTTTTAAACGCAGATCACCTGCTGATTCCACATCTTATCCTCATCAGACTTTGAGGGCTGTGGTGTCACAGGAGAGTCTGAAAAGAAGTTTGATAAATGAAACCAAAGTTCAAAGGGCAGAGCAAAGTGCGAACAGCATATTCTGCCCAAAGTGATTTACAAACACGGACCTGCATTTAAACTTCAGTGTAGTGCGAAACTCTGAGGAAGAAACCCCAAGCGCTGTATTTTGATTCTTCATATTTTAAAAAAGAGAATTTTCTCCAGATGGGGAGATGAGAGACGCTCTGAAGACAGGAAATGTTCAAACACCATGAACACTTCATCAGTTCAACGTGACCTGTTGTTCATGTGTCTTTAGCGAAAGATCTGTGAGACGGGAACGAACGTCAGCCATCCTAAAAGACAGAGGCTGGACTAAAGCAACACACGGAGGACATGCAGAACAAAGGACAAATAAATGCACTTCACTTCTAGGAACAACACATGTGAAACTTTTACATCTGTCAGAATGACCTTTCAAACAATAACTGCTGCTTTACACTAACTCCCGCTTCCCCAGATGTCATTCAGCGTAAAGCAACACGCCCAGCAGATGTGTAATGTTTGAACTTGTTTAGTGAATGACAGCTGAGTTTCACAAGGTCTACTTGGACATAAAATAATGTGACTGCCAAACTACACATGAGAATAAGGTATGAAAATGTTGGCTAAGAACGCACTACGCACATAAAAAGAATTAGAGAGGTGTTGTATTTTAGGAAAATACAACTTTTGAAGAAGTGGAACTGGAAAATGTCACCTTATGATTCATAGCTTTTAAGTGTCAAATTTAGATTAAGCAGCATTACTCAGTTTCCATCATAATATCGTTTTAGGGATTGTGAGCAAGAGTGAGTGTCATTTTAATATAATTACAGAAATATAGGGATTCGGTTCTATCTGGCTTTAGTTCCATTGCTCTCCTAACTGGAAATGATTTGCGTTCTGGACGAAGGTAAATAATAGCTGGATGAGGTCGTGTTTCAGATAAACTCACAACGGTAAACACAACGTGATGAATTACAAACACACCTGGCAGCATGAAATCCAGGTTGAGTTTGTTTGGTGAAACAGAGCAACAGAAGAAAGAAAAAAAAATTGATGAGGGTTGTGCTGCACCATCAGTTAGTAAGCTCTCTAGAGCTATTCTGTTGGTTCTAATGTAAATGTGAAAAAAGGCAGGGATTGAAAACGTATTGAAGACTGATTGGTCGGCCTGAGAGACAGACACGAAGGAGCTGTGCTGTAGTTTCCAACAGGAAGAAAGCAGGAATAAGTGGGAAGTGGTTGGATGGCCTTGTGGCCTTGGCAGCAGGACAGACATGACATCACAGACAGACATGTTGGAGCTTTCACAGAGAAACAACGAGCAAAGTTAGAAAAAGAACTGATAACATCATGTTGGCATGAGAATCTTGAAGGTACCAACTGTGCTATTGGAGCGTTTGCCTTTGTGATTGATGCTCTATTATAATGCCACAAATTCTATGGAACTGCACATGCATGAAACAGTGAAACATAACTGAATTACTGTATTTGGAAGAGGGGAATGAGGACAAAGAACATGGGGACGAGTTATGCAACTTAAAAAGTTCCTGGAAGGCACATCTGGGACATGAATTCCATAATTTGGTGACATATAATTTATGAAATACCTGGATTGTAGCTTTTGAAGTGTTGAAAGCATGCAGCCATCTTCCATCGCTGGGTCCAAACATACAAATTATATTTGATCATTCTCCAAATTTAGTGGAAGCAGTTTTAGATGTACACTGAACAACTTCCAGAAAATTAAAGCAGTAAATCTAGACATTTGTCCCTTCTTAAAAGCACAAAAACTAAGCAGGTTCCAGCACTTTTTATCTGCTTTTCGAATCGTAAACAGCTGAAACACAGCTGATATAAGCTTCTTCTGCTTTCAAATGTTTTTCCAGTTGTCTTTCAAAAAAAAAAAAAGAAAGACAAGAGAAACAAACAAACCACAAATTATTTTGTGCTTCTGATTCATTCCTAAGCAGTTTTGTTAACAATCCATTGAAATTACTGTTACACTCGAGGCCCTCTCATGTGAAAATTCCACTTGCGTGACTCTTCACCATCTGCAGTGACCAGAGACGAGCTTCTGGCCTGAGGGATCAGAGACGAGACCGGCCCCTTTGATTGAAAGAGACAGTCTATATTCACTGTAGAACTTGACCTGTGTGGATCAGCTGTCAACTTAAAAATGCAGACACTGCTCCAGGGGGCAAAGTCGTCCAAAGAGAAACAAACTTTTGTGTTCCTCATCTGTGAAAAAAAGGTTTTGGAGGCTTGAGTTGCATGTTAATATGCAGATCTCATCAACAACCCATAAATCAGCAACTTTGTGTGATTTAATTTCACCACCAAATGATTAAAAACAAAACCAAAAAATCAGAGAGCCACCAGGAAAGGCGATGTACAACAGTAATTTAGACAAATCTTGAACAACCAAACACAACAAACACAGGCAAAGAGAGGAATGTGTGAAATGTTGCTTTAAAGAAAAGAAAAAAGGCAAATAAATTGCTGGCTCAGTCTGCAGCACCCCAGGAAAGAGTCTTTTCAGACTGGCCAGCCCTCCTCCACTGGGGCTTGAAACACTTCCAAAGTCCAGATGAGAACCGGGGTCAGACGAGTCCAGACTCTTACAGCGTGAACCCTCACAACTCTGACAGCTAATGGTAAAGGGCTATTTTTGGTAGATGAGGCAGTGATGACGGTGCTTGTGTAGATAGCTTATGCATGATTTTTTTTAAAATGACTTTTGTGCAAAAATATACCAAAATTCAATTGCGCATCTGTATTAAGTAAGTTAGTGTTAGAGACTGACACTTACAACCCGTTTCCTCTAAACCAGTACACTACAGTTTGGTACAGTAAAATGCTGCACCAAAATCAGCATGCATGCTGTTCTTGTGTTTTTGGCACCAAAGCTAAAGGTACGGTATGGTTAAAGCTTGAAACGCTGCAGTCAGTTAATTGATGGGAAAAAGGATTTTTGAAGTCTTTTCTCAAAGCTCAGCATCTTCCTGCCAAAAGAAAAAAAAAAAAGAATATGATGTGTTGGATGCCTTCCACTGTTGTCCTTTCTTCACTCAGTTGTGTTATTCCTCATGCCAGATTTGACTGACTGGAGACTCTGTGTTGTTCGGGTATGATGTTGCGCTGCTATGAGGTATAGCTACAGCACACTTGGCAGGGGAAACACAAGCTTGATCAGGGCTTACCGATCCAAACTGTACCGTACCGGCCAAAACTGAGCAACAAATGTGGCTGTGTGTGACATTCATGCTAATACAGGATATAAGGGTCAGAATCACGTGAGAGTGATAGCTGATATTAATTTGCACCATACAGAAATTCTGATTGGAAAAACTGGCTGATTTGGTTCGGTGTGGTCCACCAGTTTTGTAAATAGATCATTAATTAAATCCTACCCACAAATAGTGGCATATGTGGATTCGTTTACCAGATGTATCCCAGTATAACTGGCAGGGAAAGTGAAACCTACAGAATCCACAGACACATACGTAAGCGTCTAAACAGAGACGGGTTTTCAACGTCTTCCTTTGGGCTATACAAGGGCTATGATGGGATAGCCTTAAAGATGTCCATGCTGGTGGTGTTCAGTGGGATAGGTGTCACTTTAACTGGGGACACTGGGAACATGTCCCCACCACTTTTTTGAAACAGTTTGGTTCAACTTTATCCATTTTTTTCCCCCCTTTTGGGCATGGCGCTACCCAATCATCATCTGGAGGATTTCAGCTTTTTAAGGAGAAAGAATGATATTTTTGCGATGTCAAGAGCAGAGAACTGCTTTTCAAGTGCTCTGGGTCACCATGGGCGCATACACATTCAAGGTCAGGTGCAAAATCTACAAAAGCTGTTTTCGAGTCCTGGCAGGAGCTTTTTCTTTTTTTTTTTGCATGCGTTGGTGAGCTGCTGCTTGGTGTAGAGGTCGCTTCTTGCTTTTGACAGCTGGATGAAATAAATGTAATGTTTTTACATCTACAGGTCTACACAGCAGAACATTTTAGTTTACAACAGAGACGAGTGATGACATCGCTGCTTTCAGCACAGCGGTGCAGTTGTTTGTAGCCGTAGCTGTAGCTGTAACGCTAATGCTACTATGTGTTGTATTTCTGCAAATAAACATTGGTCCCCTGGATTTCTTCTTCTATTTTCCTTTTTCCATGGTGTGGTCAAGTACACAAAAACACATCAGACAGCTTATGAAAACACTCCAAAATAACAAAAGCGCTGGCTTTGACAGAATTAATGCAATGTAAATTTTACATCACTGTGAAAATGTCAAAGTCACCTTTAAGCAACTCCACTTTGCTCCTCCTTGCTTGTAATTCACTTTGGGTAAATATGTGAGCTAAATTAATGCAATATATTATTTTGCACTCTTTATATCACGCTTTTTTTTCTCTGCAAATATATACCGATGAGAGAAATACAGGAAGATGTGAGGTGCAAAGTCTTTTCTCAAAGAGATGTTAAACCTTCCATCTGCATGGCCATTTTTAAATCATTATTTACTAAAAGAAAGAACAGAAAAAAAAAATTAACATTTTAGACAGTTTAGAATTTCATTAACTGAGACACTATCTCCCTTTAATATGGGCTTTGCAAGTGTAAATGTAATTCATGTAAATGTGGACATTTACATTCATGTGAAACATGTAAAAGTGCACTTTCATTCACTGCTCTGGTTTGACCCAACATAATAAAAACCATCCGGTCTTTGCTACGTATTAAAATCAGGTAAATGCAACCTCCAATAAACGGAAACATGCAGCGTAGTTAATTTTGCTATCATTTATTAACAAAACCAAAGAAAAAAAAACTTTCTGAGCAGAGTGTGAAAAGTTATTTTCACTATATTACAGACAAAAAGGTAAAATAACACAAATATTTGCCCATGGTCTTCTACAGATGGCTTAATTATCTTAACAGTTGATGGAATAATCCTCGCTGGGATTTGTTGACCAAGCTAGGTCACACACTTTCTCTCTCTCTCTCTCCCTCTCTCTTTTTTAACCACATATTCTTTTCTTTATGCTCATTGCACAGAATTATGTGCAATATTTTATTGCCCCCTTTCCATTCTTAAAAGTTCTTGAGCAGGGAATGCATTTAGTACAATAGTGATGCCATTCACAGTTACAACTTCTGCAGGCTGACTGAGAATAGACTGGTAGCTTATAGGTCTGAAACAGCTGGACATGTGTATATATTGAAAGCAGATGTGGCCTGGAATGTCCACCACATGGAAAATGTGATTGTGCCTATACCTCTACAGTAATAGGGGACATAACAGCCAAAGGTTTACTCAGTCGAGCTGAAAAAAAAAGAAGAAAAAAATAAAACTTTTGGAAAATTGTGGGATTAAAACTAGGAGAGGGCCCAGTTCTTTTCTGCAGCTTTGTTGACTTTGTGGGTACTCTGAACACAATTTTTAAATTAAGGCAAATGATTTTTTTCAGATCTTCATATTACAAACTAAATCACAACATGAAACAGCAAGAGTTTACTGTCACGTTTTCTTCTGCAGCCGAGTTGGGGTTATAGCCCCGTGCACGCATTTCCATATGGTGTCTGTCTGTGCTATAAATTATCTGGAGCTGAAAGAATTTCTGGTCTGCTATGAGCCATTTTCGTACCTCATTTCTGTCTGCACCTCTATGATATCATTTACCGTTAGTCCCAGTTTATGGCACCTCTCTTGTATAGTGCGGAAAATTCTTCTGATTTCATGATGAGAACATGGAGACTGCAAGGTTAATAAATAATAGCATAAACGAGAGGTATCCACCGACTCCCTTATAGTTATAGGAAACATGGCTGCACTGTTTGTGAACTTTTCCTGCAGACTGGATAAAACATAAATGTGAGGTTCTGTCAGGGTTGGACACCAGCAGACTGTGATCATATAAATCTAACTTCAATGTGATGTACATCTTTCAGCTCTGCAGCCAAAATCTCTGATGGCCCCTCTAGTGGTGCGAGCAGGTATCACTGTTGCAGACAACTTCCTCAGCGAGCACATTGCCAGGCTCTGCAAATGGCAATCGCATCTGGAGGCAGCATATTTTACCTTGTGCTCGGTAGCTCAGCGGAGAGGGATATTTATTGTGATTTGAACATGCAATCATGGAAAATTTGTGAGCATGCCTCTGTTCAATCCTCTGTGTAGACACTAGACAGCAAAGTTCCTTCTGGTATATCAATTAGTGCTCTGATAGCTCCTCACTCTTGAGATGGAGAAGAAAAAAAAAAGAGATATCCAGTCCACAAAATGTGTTTGGACTGTGAATGATTTTGTCTTGTGCAGGGCCTCACCGTCATGTTATTTCCAACGTGACTGCTTCACAAGAACAAAAAAAAAAAAAAAAAAAGAAGCTGTTGCCTCATTCTGATGCTACTACAGCCAACATCTGCGACAATGGCGCATCAGTTGATATTGCAAAGTGGAGTGAAGGATGCATATGGAAAAACATAGCTGGAATCTGACAAGCTTGAGAAGTTTACGGAGTTAGATCAAGTCTTTTTAAAGAATCCAAGCCACATACCTGTGGCGAGTCGGGATGGGGGGGGGGGCATTAATAAACATCTGAAACTTTCTCAATGGAAAGCTGCCTTCAACACGTCATGTCTGAGTTTCACATATGACTTCACTGTGGATGTTTGCATTTCCTGAAGTCGCTGCTCAGCTTCATTCAAACCAACACTGCCTGGCAAAGCTTCTTTGGATCATTCAAATAAAAGTATTTTGATTCAAGAGACTAAGTCCAGGTCTGAGTGGTCCGACTGTTATCTCAATAATATCACAAGTTGAAGAAAAACCACTGAACACTGACCACTGCCTAGATTACAGTAGTTACTTGTAAGCTTTTTGGTACTTAACTGAAAAAAAATGCATTGCTAATTGGCTCCTCTCACAAAGAAACACTATATAAGCCAATAACAAGCCTTCCTTTTGGTGACTGGAGGCAGTTGGTGGTGGTGATTCATCCCCACTAAAATCCATCTTAACCTGCAGGAAATTCTGTTTTATTTCTTTGGCATTGTCCATGCAATGTGACATTTTAATGTAAACAATTATTAACGTTGTTGTAAAAATGCACACTTTTATTGAAAAAAAAAAAAAGCATCTTTTCTGAGGCTGCTGCTGACACTGGCTGTCCTCAACGTGCTGGACCCTGCAGACTGATTTCACAGGATCTGTCAACGCGTCCTTCTGTGTCCAGTCCAGCAAAGACGTAGCAGAGTCCTGGACCGGCCCTATGCAGTATTCTAAAGACAGTCTCAGCTTTTTTTTTTTCTTTTCTTTTCACTTTTTGACCATCTAATACTCAAGTTGCACCAAGTCTACTGTTTAAATCTATGAAAATAAAATTCTGATATTTGGTTAAAAAAAAATATACAATATATAATATTCATCATTTTTGTATTGCATTAAGATGAAAGAAAGATTAAACTTTTTTTTAATTAGATGAATAAAAGCAACAATTGAAGTAGACAGTTAAAACACAATAGCAAAAAAGCCAGATTTGGACAGAAAAAGGATTAAAACAGAGATGAGAATAGATTAGATTAAACAAACACCTGCAGAAACAGCAGGACTTTCAGTTTAATTTCAAAAGTGTTGAGAGTTTCAGCACATTTAATATCAACGTGAAGTTTATTCCATCTATGTGCATGCTGAAGGTCACATCTTAACCGATGAACACAGAGTCATTGAATATTTCAGGTCTTAGATCATCAGACGTCCTCTCCTGGGTGATCCAATTGGGGGACCAGTCCCCACCCTTTGTCCACGCAGCGTGCCACACCGTGGGTCACTTCTCTTGATCCACAGCCACCTTGAAGCTCTTTCTGCTGCTTCTATTACTTTTCTGGCTTTCCTCGAAGCATGAACATGGGAATCTTCTGCAGCACGCCTCGATAGGCTCAGAGCAGGCTCTTGTTGTGTCTGCAGGCTTCTACCAACTCGAGGTATTTGGCCTTCTTCCTTCTTGTCTCGAGCCTTCATGTGATAAGACCAAGTCTGGCCTGAGTAACGAGTTGTGAATGCTTGGGAAACTACTTCTAAAGGTCCAGCTTCAGCTGCCAGTCACAAGCTGTAGTTAAAAGCCCAACTGGGACCCTGCGACCTGACTGGGGTTTTTCTCCTGCTCCAAAAGAGCATTGCAACAGTCAAGTCTGCTGGAGATGAAGCCATGGATGAGCTTCTCTAAATCTGTGCTGGACAGCAGGTCTCTTGACTCTTGGTAAAACATCATTTTAGTTCCAGCCTTGAAGGTCAGGTCAGTTAAAACTCCCATCTCCCTTTGTATGCATGTAACACCTGAGATTAACAAGCAAACAACTACCATTTTTGAACATGGAGGAATTTACTTTTTGTTTTTTCTTGCCTTCAAGTTGTCGTATTTCACTTTTTGATGATGACATTTAAAAGCTGTTAGCATGTTTACTGTACTGTCAGAGTGAGAGAACTCATCCTGCTGATTAAAAAGCCTGAATCTGTAGACTCACATGAAACGATTAAGATCACAAACACTAATTACATTCCTTCTCAGAATCAGAATTTTCAGACGCATTTGTCTCCCAGTTTTCTTTTTTGTGTGAATGAACTTGGATGTTTTGCAGTCTTTTTGAGAGTGTCTCTAACAGAAGAGGTCTGATGTAACGAGAGGTATTAAATATAAAATTTTAGCTTCATTGTGCCAACAAAGAAGCTAAAATTTATCGGATTCTGATTGACCATAGTTGAGCGTAGTTTTTGCTTATTTTTTATAAAAAGGAAGTAGACAAGACCTGAACGTCTCTGTGGTGGCCTATTGTGTACAACCTTTATATGTCCACACTAAACATTAGACTTGGAATGTATTCTCTGATGTGGGATGTAAAAAAAGACTTAATTTATAACTTATTTTATGTATTTGCCACAGTGGCTGGTAGGTTGAGCAAACTGACCCGTTATTATGCAAAATAATTAACATTTTGCAGGTGGCTGATGCTCAGAATTGCTCTTCTACAGGCACCCACGAGCTTCTTGCAACCTCACTTTAGTTTGATTTATATTTTTCTGTAATATAACAAAGGGAAATCTTGGATTTACTGCCATGAACAATCTTGCAGTTACAGACTTAAATAAAATAAATTGCAAACTAGAGTGGCTGTAACTAAAAAGGTGAAAGATCTTACATTTCTCTAAATACTGCAATCCCTTCTAGAAGTTTGAATATATCCTTATTGATTAATGGCTCAAAAACACTTGGTGATTCATGACACTGTTACCCCGATCTTTTATAGTGAGGTTTGAGCACATGTACGAGCAGGCCTGAGGTTTGGCCTTTTTCCCCCGAAGATGACGGCATTCGTTACATTAATAAGAGGAAGAGAGGACAGCTATAAACATGTCAGAATTTAATAAAATGCTCCAGCATCCAAATTATTCAGTGTCTAATAAGTCCTCATTCAGAACAGGCACAACAGGAGAAGTCAGTATAAGATGACCGCAGGGGCTCAATTACCCTCTTTAATGAGGACATTTTCCACGTTTTTTTTTTTTTTTTTTCTCAACAAGAAATTGTGCTAAGTTTTATCATGTAAACGCTTTGGGCACGCATCCATTCAGCTGGAGAGTAAGCAAGCACAAAGAATAGATCCTCAAACAGATGCAGCTAAAAAATGTCTGATGTAATAAGTTACATAAGTGCTGCTGTGAAATTTGGATACAATTGTATAGAAGTAATGCTATTTTCTCTTATGAATTGACATTTGAATACATTTCATAAATTCTATGCTGCAGAAACCAACTACGTATCTGAGTTTAACCACATGACACTGAACAAGAGTAAAGAATAAAAAGATGAAAGCCAATTTGTCACACGTTTTCATCATAAAATGCATATTACAGAATTAAAACTGACTGATGGCACGTTTGTTACTCAATACAACACATAAAATAGTGACCATAACAGTGAGAGGAGATAATTCTCACAGGACCTGTTATTGATCACTTGCTGCAAAATGTTTTCCAGATTTGTTAATTCCTTGACAATTAAACACCCCTTTGCATCATTTGTATGGTATTCAAAACAGTATGTACTCTCAAAGAAGGTTTGAAGCTACTTACTGCTATGCAAAGGAACAAATGATAAATGGAGAGCTGCTCTGTGTCACATAATCTCGTATAATTAAAAATTTTTGGCAGCATCAAGTATAGTAACCCATGAGACTAAAATAACAAAATCTACTTGAATTATCTTTGGATTGCTCCAAGCTGCAAGTTTTAAAACACATAGATCTACTACACATTCAAATAAATGGAGAGCAAGTTAAGTTAGTTGAGGTTAAGTGCCCAGCTCCTACTTCCAGGTTGACACCAAATTGGTAGTTATAGAAATTGCAAGTCCACTAATGACCACTAGGTGCTGGATCCAAAAAAGAACAAATCCCATTTGTTCTCAACTATGTAGAAGAAATGAACTCCTTACAGGCTGGTACAAAAAAAGAGAGAAAGTTTTTGGTGTCTATAGTTACATTTTACCCCCACAAGATCTGAGGAGGGGTGAATGTTTTGTATCGCATTAGTTAAAATTTTATAAAGCAATAAAATGTATGGCGTCCAACCAGTCCTGAGTAATATCTATATTAATGATACTGTGCACTTGCAATTTATTGAACATATATTAGATGGGGCACAACTGATGCATCATCCCTGACATGTGCACAAAGTGAATCCAACAATTCAATACCCTGTGTTTTATAGAGCACCCAAAATCTCATTTTACAGCTCAATATAATCAGTCAGCTGGGATGGTTTCCAGTAACATGTGTCCCTGGATGGGACTGAGCAGCTCATCCAGTAAGCTATAAGCAATAAATGAGCGAAAGAGGGAAGGATTGTTTGCATCTTCCTAGAAAATCTCTCATTTTAATACGATAATCCTAAATTAGGCATTTATTTATATGCTGAAAAACAGAAGAAATAATCATTTGATGTATATGAATTACATAAAATGATTTGAAAATCAAATTTATTGGACTGTAAATAATAGCATTGCGGCTGGCTTATGGTGGATTTTTTTTGACATTTATTAGTGTGCCACACACCAGTTTTTAAAAACCACACCATCTTTACAGGCAAGGCGTATCACACTTCCAGGATTTATTTTCCCCTGACCGCTCCCTTTATGTAGCTGTAATTATAGATTTCTCACTTCCATAAATCAATCATAAAAACCAAAACCAAACTTCCTTGTGGAACAAAAGTGTGAATCAGTCCTGGACTTGATACCAACAGTTCATCGGACCTTTCCGTTTCACTCTGAGATTGAAAATATTGTCTTTCTCTCACTCAGATAAAAACGGCGCCCAGAGCTACAGAATTTCTTGGGGGTTGAACGCAACCGTCAATTGAATAAATAAAATAGTTATTTGGGTGTCTGACTGTTGTTAATTTAGCTCATATGATTAAAAAGCTATCCGTGCCAGGAATACCGCGGCTAAACACAGCAATGGCTAAAAAAAGCTTTGCATAAACACAGTTAACCTGATTTGATCCAGTTTTATCTAATTTAAACAAGCAGCTTTAACACTGCATTCATCATGTCAGCTTTCGCACTGGGCTTTGACTCGGCTATCTCTGTAAAGTTTACAGCCAGTTGCTCAACTTACCCATCAACAACACAATGTCAGCTTTTTTCCCAGCTTATCAAATAGATATTTAACAGCTGTTTGTTAGGATTTAGGTTTTTTGTTGTTGTTCTTCTTCTTGTTTTTTTTCTTTTTACACTTAATTATACCGAGTCGAACTTTACTTTAATTACTGTTTGCGACAACTTGAGCTACCAGGCAAACTGTCTGGATAAAAAAATAGTGTAACGCCAGTCTTTAATGGCCACCAGAGAGTAACAGTGAATTACAGCATTTCTTGCTCATTTATCACAGCCTGGGGTTCAAACTTAAGCTGGAGAGACCGTGTAGATTGCAGCCAGGATTCCTCCCAAGAAGAACTGCGCTGCCAACATGAACAGCCACAGCTGGAGAGGAAAATGAAGGCTCTTTCTTCAACATGAAGTCTGCTGTGTGGCCATGTGAAACACTTTTTTCTTCATTTATTTCTGAAACTGAGTTCAGCAGCTACCTCTTCAAACTGACGCCAAATCCCCCACCGCCCCCCCTCAGCTGAATGGGCACCGACACATTTTACAGTTTACATTTATCAGTGTGAAAACCGAAAAGTTTAAAATAACGCAAGAAACGAATACAGTTAAAATTGTAAATTTATGAAGAGTGTGTGGATTGGTTTAACTGACATTCACTCTTCCTCTACATCTACTCTTCTTCGTTACTGGGGTGATTTGCTGCAGTTGCTAGCATAATTCCTTTTAAAAGTGTCCCGAAATGATTCTCGGCGAGCAGCGCGGCTCCGTTAGCTAAACCGTGCACTGGTCTGATGCGCAGAGCTGTTTTAGCCAAGAGCTCCTTCAGCTGAGCTGGACGGAAGCTGAAGGAGCTGAGCTGCTGATGGAAATTCCTTTCAGCACTCTTTCAAGCAGAAGTTTGCAGGTTTCTTGCTGGTCCCTCCATGGTGACACCCATGGCGGGCATCAGCTTTTCCTTAGTTCCTCTTACTGAGCCTTGGCCCAGCAGCACTTCCTTTGCTCCGGCAGCATCATTTGAGATAAGAATGTTGGAGCAAAATAAGAAAAAAATGTAAGTAATATAAAATGTTGTCCTGGAGGCTAAGCCAGCCAAGTTAAAAACAGACAACTGATGGCTGTGTTTTGTGCCACGCAATTTGAGGAAGATGGTTTTTTTTTTTTCAAAAGCTCTAAATAAATGAATAAATCTATGGGTCATAGGCCTGTATAGTTGTCCATAGCTTCATACAATCGATGGTCTGTACTGGAGGCTGATAAATCCTGGCATCATTGTCTTGGAGCAGTCAAACTTTCATTTATTCAGAAAATTATCAGTCTATTAGCTTAGTTTCTACTGTGCAAGATGCAGAGCACACATGACTCTAAAACAGGGGAAATCTGGATTCATCGGTCCACATGACACCTTTTCCATCACTCCAGTATCCAATCTTTGTACTTCCAAGCAAATTATAACCTTTTTTTTTTTTTTTTAAATTAGACTCAGTGAGGCTATTTACTCTCAATACCTTGTGTTATCTGCATTTTGCCTGTGGAAATGCTTCTTCTTCACTTCTGCTCTTGCTTTGATTAGACATTTCGCTCTATGCAGTTTTAACTCAATTTGAATAGTTTCAGCAATAACCTTTCGAAATTTTTGTTTGTTTGTTTCTTTCTGTAAACCAATAATTTGACTCTTCTAAATATTTTCTCCGTTTCTGCAGGATGTTACTTCAGACATCCTTGTTTAAGGAATGGGAAGCTTTAGGTTAAGCTACTTGTTAGCAGCCTAAACATATTAGTCACTTCAGTTCTTTTCCACTGAGGGACCCTTATATTTGTTTGATTAAATCCTGTTTTGTTTTTTTTTCTTCTTTTTTTGACCATACAGTGTAGATGCAGATAAAATAGTCAATTTAGAGGTCTCAAACCCAAGATATTAAGCTAAAAGAAACAAAGCAAAACTGGATAAATTTTTCCACAAGCTGATTTTTTTTCTTTTCTCGTGGTTTATTAGAGGAAGGTTTTTCTAAAACTATTTGAAAACTCAAGATCCATGCAACCATAGCAACGCTGTGAACGCTCCAGTTGTAGAACAACATGGACTTTTGGTGATTCCTCACTTGGATATTATCGTAAATGACAGCACAACACTTGCAGAGGCCCAGTTCCAGTAATCAATGGAACAGTGACAGATGGTCAGCTGCACCCCTTTCATCAAACATTTGCACTTTCCCTGGCAAATTCCAGTAAAGTGACTTGTCCGATAAAACACTGAAACGTGTTCACAGACACATGCGG
>JBAMYA010070045.1:0-25616 GCA_037176975.1 Arrhamphus sclerolepis
GTAAAATGTGTTTCGTTTCAACAGGCGGTAACGTAACCTACACACCCCACCCACCCCCACTTTTACGTTTTGTAGTGCTGAAGAAAAAAAAAAAAAAAAAAAAAAAAAACTGTGTTCCATCTGAATTTTCTTATGCAAACCAGTGAGATGGGTCATACCAACCACTGGCTGAGGCATTTTTAAAACTAAGGTACAAGGTTCTGCAATCCTTTTTTTTTAAAATAGTGGGGTCTGGTTCCAAGATGCTGAAGGGTCCCACCCAATTTAAATGTCTCACTTCAAAGCAGAAAAACAAATTCTGTGCCTGACTCAGAAAAAAAAGCCTTTTAACCTCAACAGGTAACATGATATAACACCACACATCTATTACCCATAAGGGCAGTATTGTCAGGTTTCTGTGCTTGGACTCAAGTGCAGGAGACCAGGAGGCAGAAGTTTTGATTTTTTTTCAGAAGCCAATACGTACTGAAAAGAAGCAGCGTAGCAACGCTGGGCAGGCAACAGGACGAGCAGAAAGACGAGACAATATATATGCAGGCAAGGGCTGATGAGACACACGTGAAAATAATCAGAACAGATGTGACCAGGGAAGTAAAGAGGAACTCAGCTAAGAAAGACAAAGGAAAAGGACACTTTTTACACCGTTCATGCTCACAAGTACAACTATCAGCTCATATTTCACTTATCTGGCATAAAACAAAAACATATAATTGATATGTATGAATGAACAACTGAAATGCGGCCTGAAAACTATAATAATACAAAATTTGACTCCCAGATGTTTTTTTGGTACAGCTCTGCAGGTTGCAATTAAAAATTATAGTTTTATTCTCCCTTTGGGTGAAGGATCAAATGCAGCCATGAACACACGACTTTATATTTTTGTCTTATATTTACTTCTGTTTCCACGCTGACGAACCACACTGCCAGGACATCCATCTGGATCAAGCTCCAACTGGGCTTTGGGGACCCCCTGGTTGTGGATAGCTAGCCAAGTCTCGACTAGACAAGGGTCCTCGTAGAAGGTGGTCAGAGTTCTGGGCAGTCGTCGTTTCAGCTTTGGCAGTGCTTGTTTAAAATTTTGTCTCCATAGCAACATAATGGGAGGCATCACATCACCAAATTTGCAGATGAT
The DNA here is from genome assembly GCA_037176975.1 of Arrhamphus sclerolepis. Taxonomy (NCBI): domain Eukaryota; kingdom Metazoa; phylum Chordata; class Actinopteri; order Beloniformes; family Hemiramphidae; genus Arrhamphus; species Arrhamphus sclerolepis. The sequence continues at coordinate 1,136 of JBAMYA010070045.1, forward strand.
TCTGTCACTGTGTCCTCCCTCAGCAACAAGACTGAACACGGTCCTGTTCTTTGCAACTGGTGCAAATCATAATTTTACTTAACTTTTTTAATTACTGTGGAAAACAACTCTCATCTCCCCTGTCATGTTGGAGTATCAGGCTGCAGAAGTGGTGCAGCAGTACAGTTATTTTGGTACTCTAATCAACTGTTTTGAGCGCCAGGTGGACGCAGTGTGAAAAAAGGCACGCCAGCATTTGCATTTTTATTGTAAATTTCAGTTTTACTGTCGATCGTACTTTTATGAGTACGTCTCGTTATTGTTTTATTGAGTCTGTTCTTTTTTCTTTTATCTCTTGGTGCAGGTCACTTTGTCTATAACTGAAAAATTGCCTGCAGGGCAGTGTTGAGATTTGCAGTAAAATTGCTGGAAGACCATTTGCTTACCTTCAAGAACTGTACAAGGTCAGATCACAGAGGAAAGCCATGTTTGCTGACCCAAGCCACCCTTTATGGAGTGATTTTAACAAGCTGCCTACAGCCTGCCTAAATGCAAAACAAAGAGGTTCAAAATATCATTCTTTCCTGTTTCCATCGTCCTGGAGAATGATGCACTTTACTAGTTATTGTTTTTATTTGTTAACTGATTTGTGTGCTGAAAGCTGTAAAGCAAATTACCCTTTGGGGACAATAAAGATCCCTTTAACCTTGAACCTTGAAATGTGGAAGGGTGTTAGGTGATGCTGGTTAGCATCATAGCTAAACATGAGCTAAACCGAGCTTAAAAGGCCAGATTGAGGTGACTGGTGGACACGTTCCAAACAGATACGGTGATCGCTCATGTCGAGGTCCACGAACACCTGCCGAGAGGGTCATCCAGAACCAGAAACAAGACAACACAGGTGTCTTGAGACAGACATCACGGGATGTTTGTCCAGTTCTTTTTGTAAAGTCTATTAACACCCTCTGTGATTTCTGCCAAATGCCAAATTACTACAATTTGCTTTTAGATTTGTCAAGTTGAGGCTGCACTGATCGCTGTCAGCTGCAGGTAAGACATGAAGACCACATAGACCACCACAGATCATAATTGCTATATTTTCCACTTTGAGTTTGAATTCTAATCTATGTTAATTAGTTGTTACTCATAGTAATCGTATTAGTATTTTGTGTAGCAACAACTGTGAAAAAAAGCAATTTCCCTGGAATATTAAGGAATATTCCCTTTAAATTCAAACAGCACTATGATTATCAAGACAGTGCAGCAGCCACAATTAATTCACTTCTTTCAGTGTTTCTTTCTCTTTTCTCCTCTCATCTTTTCCTCACTTTATTTATTTTTTTTTACCTCCTTCCACTCCGCTGTTTCTCCTCAAACTAATCAAGAGTGTTTGGCACTAACACACAAAGAAAATAGGTAGTACACTTTGTTTGGATGTGCTGACATAACATCGTACACTCGAGGACACACAAATGCAAAAGCACAGATAGAGAAAGTATGAATGTCACAAACCAATGCAGACCATATTGTAAATATGCTCTCACACACAGATATACTTGTATAAGTATTTTCATATAAATACACATGTAGTCTTCAGTCCAGACAGCTAAAGCAACTGCTAACAATTACAACAATTAGTGGTTTGGCTTTGCCATCCAGTCACCCTGCCTGTTTCTAATGCGATGGATCATGAATGTCATAACAGAGATGTTTTGAGACAAACAAGATGCACTATCAGCGTGATGCCTAAAAGCCCAGACTGCACTCAGCTGCTGGACAGCGAGAGCTTTGGAATGAGATATGTAACCAATATAAGAAGCAAAGAAAGTCGTGATCTTCTGAAAGTTAAACATTATAGCTTTCTTTGTCCCCCACGAGCAGTTACTCAAGCATCCTGTTTTTACTCCAAAAGTAGTGTGTTTAAATGATTATTTTGGGTTTCTTTTTGTGACCAGGTGATTTAATTCTCATTATCAGAAGAAGTGTGTGTGTGCTGAGTGCTCCTGCATTCGCAGAACTGTAGCGAGATCCAGAAACTCCCAATACCACCTTAAGGTGATGGCACCATGAAGGTATGGCATTCCAGCAGGTTTGGCGGACCACTGAAGAGGACATTTTGCTCTGAAAATTACTTCTTTTTTTTAAAACTGGATCCCAGATGTCAGCTGCACACAACTGGAGTTGTTGCCTCTGATTGTCCTGCATTAAGGTCCTACTCCTGTAAACCCGGCAGTACCTGCAACTGCTGCAAAGTTATGTGAATGCTGATGAAATGACTTTCCAACTCTGCTGAAACTGCTTAAACGATACTTTGGGATGGACGACCAAAAGAGGGGCGCATTGCTTCCTAAAATCAATCAAATATGACTTTAAATGATACAGATGTTTAGTCTTGTAGATCAGACTCATGTTTAGAAAGATATGGAGTCTGAAAATGAGCCATAGAGATCCCTCATACAGGAGGCGGGACCAACTGTCGCTTCTCAAACTGCCTCTGCCGCAGTTGGTTAGTGCTTCAACCAATCAGAGCAACGAACAAGTTGACGTATTCAGAGCGACACAAACCAGCCAGCAGGAGACTGGTGTGGAGAAGAGTTGAATGGAGGGAGATATAATGAAAGTGGAATCCAACGATTGTTGCTGTTTTTGCAAGCAGAAGTTGAGAATAACCAGTTTGCTTAAAAATGGTACCATTTGTTTTAGCATTAGCTGGCCAAACATACACAATCATGAATGTTCAGATTGCTTCTTGAACAACCTCCTTTATAGTTAGAGCAAGTTTACCAAATGTCTCTTACCATTTGTGAATGAGATGGACCTTATCTAACATAAATCCCTATGAGGTCGTCATGGAAGTTCAAGTCTTTAATTAACCTTCCGTACCAAAACTGATTCAAACGACCACTATTTAACATCCAGATTACAAAGTTGCAGCAGATAGACTGATCTGATTGGCTCCCAAAGACTTTTGATCATAATTAATGAGCTTCAATGATGATGAGAAAATGTAAAAATATCATATTTTAGAATTTAAAAAAAAACCAAAACTCCCTTGTGCTCTTTATGTGGCTGCAGTCAGAGGGATGTTGTAAAACAGCACTTCCATGGGGCTGCTTAACAGAATCCAACGTCCAGGCAAAAAATTGTGAAGTTGATTAAAAGAACTGATGCGCACCACCATTATCCATCTAAATCATACAATTTTATATATGATACCATCTTTCAAACACACACAGATATTCAAACATTCTTGAAAACTACAGTTTATTTACACAAATGTTATGTTCCTAAACAACTGAAACACGAGAAAAGAGCAAATCCTGATGATGTCCAAACAGAGATGATGTGAAGAAATTAAAATAACAAAGACATACATGCCAACTACAAAAGAAAGTGATAAAGTGACTACGACGAGATGATAAAAACGACCACAAAGACGCACAAACATCTTCAAAAAAGACACTAGAGACACAAAACAGATGCAAAAAATGAAAACAAGAAAGATGAAAACATCAAGATGGAAACCAAAAGGCCAGGAAATCATTGTAGAAGTCAACAGAGTGCACTTGAAGTGGCTGCGGTATCATTTCATGTTCAAGTGGATTTAAGACTGGACTGCATCAGGGCACAGCAGGAGAGTTTTAATGGCTGCTGATGGATTGAGCAGCTCTAACTGAATTAGGAGAAGAGCTTGAAATTGACTAAAATAAGGTTAGTTGGGCTGATTTGGAGTGTGCATGTGCGTGTATGTGACTGTGTGTATGCTTACGTCGTGGGGACATTAATTTGTTTAGACAATCTCATCAGGGGCACCTCCCTTTTGTAGACTGAGATAAAGCCCCCTAAATCTTTAGATTTTAGGGCGATGACATGGTTTAAATGAGTACATTTTTAGGAAACGTACACTATGCTTATATGAAAGTCAGTGTAATGTCCTTTGTAATGATTATAACAGGAATGTATTATAAAAGTATGTTCCACTTATTTGTACATTCATATTTTTCAAACATACAGATCCACAATAGGTCTTTTTGGCATAATACAGATGGAAAATTCACAAGCGTAAATCATAAAATCCATGATCTTTGAGCCAAAATGTGTGTTTAAAAAAAAAAAAGAGAGAAAGAAAGTGGAACTGGTTATTTTTTCAGTCGTCTCACATCTTCCAGATGTGTTCAGGTGGAGCCAACTGGAGCCATTACTTTTACTACATCTAGTCCTGGACTTCAGCTGATTAATGTTGTGTAAGCTGCACAAAACAATGGTAAATATTTGATGAAAAACGTTCCAAATTATTTATTCAAGTATTAATTTTTAATATGCATTTGTATGTGTATAACATGACAATTTAATACAAGTCCACAGGGTGTTCGTGAGTTCCTTGTTGAAGTTTTAGATATTTTCTACTTCTGCTTTGTCCAGTATGTAATATAAAGGAAAACTACGTGCAGATGGAAAGAAAGGGATATGACTGAATTAATTATATTTATTACCCAATAAAGAGATGCAAACATCTACTGAGTTAAAGACAGCGAAGTAGACTTAATATTTCAGGACAGTTGCTAATCTCCATAGGAGACGACATCCATTCAAGTTCCTTCACGTTAAATATTTAAGTTCATGACAGAACAATCTGAACAATACTGAAGAAGTAAGGCTTTTCTAGAAGGGTTTCCTTCATGTTGAGGACATAAAAGGTTTGCAAGATGCATCAGACGACAAATCACGAGACTCCGAAGGAACGTTCTACGGACAGATGAGACCAACTCGGACATGTTTGGACCATAATTCCCAGTGCCATGTTTGGGAAAACCAAACATAGTCTCTCAGCGCAAACACCCCATACCAACTCTCAAGCACGGTAGTGGAAAAATGATGATTTAAACTGTGTTTAAAAGTGTATTCTAGAGTCAGTTGTGAGGTCATCTGTCCAACAGCTAAAATTTGGAAAAGAAAAGAAAGCATTAGGGAGTAATGGCGCCCATTCCTTCACGCAACTTAAAAGGTTTTCTGGATTTACGGAAGTAATGAACCACTTCAGTTGTTAAGTTTGGGGATATTTTTCTGCAAACATGTTTCAGTTCTCCCCACATTCTCATTTGGGAACAGGTCAGGACTGCAAACAGACCAGCCCAGCATCCATATCCTCTCCTTCCTCAGCATTGCCTTGGTAACGTTTGCCGGATGTGGGGTTTTTTTTTTTCTTTGCAGTGTCTTGTTGAAAAATTCATGGACGTCCCTGAAACACATGTCAACTCGAAGGCATCATAAGTTGCTCAGAAATCACAACGTGCTTCTCTGCAAAGTGACCTTTTCTAGGGGTACGACCACAACCCCCATACCAATACAGGCTCCTGGTCTTCACGGATCTTGTTGCTTGGTACCGTCGTTTCAGTTTAACACATTACATGCGTCAGTTGTGTAACTTATGTGCACCATGAGCGCAGACTGAAAGTGGGAAGGATCAGGCCACCACCACTGTCACAACTGGACCACAGCCCACAAGAACTGAAACTGATGAGATCCTAAATAGCTCAGGAAAATACAATGGCCTTACAGTGAATTGGCATACATATATATATATAATCCAACTGTGTTTGTCTCTTTCTGTTCGTCCTTCTGAATCACTCCAGTCGTCTGCTTTCCTGGCAGGCAGCAGTCTATCCTACACTGGGACCAAAGCCTCCTCAACAGACAGCAGCCCTAATTTCATTAATTATAAACCAATATGCTGCTGGCAGTCCCTCTGGAGAGGACTTTACCCAGCACTGGCATCTGTTCAGCTCAAGCACAGCAAGAGATGAAGGGATGGAGGGGAGGAGAAAACAAGGACATCTCTTACTTCCACCATAGGTGAAGCGCGGTGCTGTGCAGGAGAACGAAGGGAGGGTGAAGGAGGAGGTTGGTGAGGATTTAAAGTATGTTAATATGGACATAAATCAGCGAACTAAGATTGTTTTGTGAGGGACTGGGCGGTTGCTGTGGAAACAGGAAACAGAAATGAACTTCACTGGAGAAATCTTTGAAATCAAAAAAAAGAAAACAGAAATTTGATCTGGCTTCTTTGGATTTAGGTTCATTTCTTCAACAGAAATACCCAGTTTTCCATCCAAAACTGGATACAGGGCATCATGCCACCCACTTACAGTAATTTGTATTGTTCTGCTGCAAGAAAGACTTTATTTTTGGTAACTGTTTATTTCAAATGGGGTCCACAGTGCCACAGTCAATTCAAAATAGGCAACTTTCTCCTCTTTCTCATGTCCCTTCTGCTTCCAATTCCTTGAAACTTATGTTTAAATTTAGAGAAAAGGGCGATGTGATACCACGGATACTGCTGCCATATGTCGAATCAACGTAGTTCATATAGTGTCAGGATGAAATCAACCTGTTTGCAAAAAGGCCTGAAAACTGCACAGAATGTCAGCCAGTAAAGACTTAAATTAAATGGAAACAGGACAAAAATTAACAGTCCTGATTATTTATGCATGTTAAATGTCAGCAAATTAGTAGCATGATTTGGTTAAAAAAAATAAAAAAGTCTTTAAGAGTAAAAATAATGATGTTGTGCACAATATCATTCGAAAACCCTGTAACCCTGTAAACTGAAAAACCATCCTGTGGTCAAAAATAATAAAATTTGCTTTGGAGACCCTGAAGGCTTCATCATCCAGGTCAAAGAGAAGAGGGACCTTCCAGCTTTTTATCATCTTGCAGTCCAAAGTCAGCAGATGCATAACCTGAATATCTGTGAAGATACCACTAACTCAGAACCAAATAAACTGGTTTTGGAGCAACAGTCATGATCCTGATCTCCTGGATTTGGGTCCTCCACACCTCCCTTTATAACACATATGCTGCCATCAGGGGAGGTCTTCCTAAAATCAGCAAGACAATGCCAAAGCAGATTAGTACAAGACTCCAAGTACTAATCTGCCTGAAGTCCAGATGTGCCAATGGTGCCAATGATGTGTCCCAGCAGCCTCAGTAGAGAGGCCTACACCTCCTCTCAAAGACCAGCTCTTTTGGGAGGATACTCAGGTGTTCCCAGGGCAACCTTTAGATGTTATCTCTCCACCATCAGCCTCCTTCCATTGACATCATAGCCAGACCAAAACTACCTCAGCTGGCTGAAAAGTCAGACTACCCTGCGGATAGATTTCAATTCAGACCAGAGAGGGTATTACATCCATTTCCAACTGAGAACCATCATCTAAGACTAGGATGTGGTGATTCCACACCTGTCTGAACCACTCCAGTGAGGTCCAAACATCACAGCTGGATGACCCCAACAGATAACACCAAATGATCTGCTGCGTTTTGTGGACAATGATGATGCTTAAGGTTCTCCGTTTTTCATTTCGTGCAACTGTAGCGACACTGTTTGCTCCAGTAACTCCAACTTCAAGTAATGTTTGTACCCCAAACAAAAAGAATGAAAGAAAAAAAACTATAAACTGGTTGTTAATTCATTTGCACCAGACCTGCGCATATTTACACGCATGCCTTCAAAGTGCAAAGTCATGTCATAGCATAGTAAAGCTGTTTACTTCCTCTGCATCCATAAATTATATACATAAACACCCGAAGCACCAACAAAAGAGCTGCATTTTTATTTGTAGGTCGTGTAAGTGTCACATATTAGGACAGTTATTAAAGAACCGTCAGAAGTATCTGAATGCAAAGAAAACTGACATCATATGCTTATTTGTTTGTGTTATGTTGACAAAACTAGACATTCCCAGAAACTTCCGCTGTGCTATTTGTTTACTCACTCTGTTAACTGTTCATTGAATTTTGCCCAGCTTTTTTTTTTTTTTTTGGAAAATTATTTTCATCCTGCTGATGTAGATATAAAGGCCCCATACGTTGGTGGGAAAAGGTGAGCTACTTCCTGTATCACAGAGCAGCTTTTAATGTGATTTTCAGCTCTAATTAGAGTTAAGTCACTTAGTGTGTTGTAATGATGTTTGGCTCACAGAGCAGCAGACGCCGTCCATCAGCCAAATGAAATATTAAACTGGCCTACAGCTGGATTTAGTGTGTATGTGTGCGTGTTATTTATATTTGTAGGTGTGTCAGGAGACCTCCGCAGAACACTGTGTGTCCATTGTGACCACATACAGTAAACACACGCAAATTTCTGACCTACATTCACTTTACGCAAACAACACGGTGCCAGGAGAGGCGAGCAGGCGTATGTGTGTGTGTGTGTTAGTGTGTACGTGTGTGCTCGCGCTGGGGTTGAAAATCTGCAGGTGCACTGGGCCGTGAATCTAATGCAAAATTAGTGTTATCTTCCCATCAAATTATTCATGATTCTGCATCCGAGATGATCTCGGAGTGACTCTACTTGTCATCCCCTCTGTCTTTGTCACTGTCTCTCATGAAAAATGTTTTATTTAAAAGAAACTTGTAAATAAGTGCAGCTACAACTGGTTGACAGTCAGGAACGGCTTTTGATTGTCTTTCGATGGCTTGAATCGGACTGAAAAGCGCAATTCAAGCCATTGAAGGTACATAAGGGGTGATGACATCATCCTGGTTTATACACAACTGTTTGGGAATGCAAACAATCTAGTCTCACAACATTAGTTGATCAATAAGATAGGCAATATGTTCTTGATCACAAGACTACTAAACCTTTTTTCTCGTTGCAGGCAGAAAAAGCTGCAAAGTCTGCATTACAACTTTGACAGAAACATAGAAAATGCATCCACAGAAGGCTCAAACAGGAAACTGATTTGATTCTCGTATGTATCCATGTTTGCTTTCCAGTTCATTTTTAAATATATAAGTTTTGGCCACGAGTCTAGCAATGTGGAATTATTAACATTCATAGTCTCTTTGCTTACTTCCATTTTCACTCTTGATGGAAAAAAATAAATCTTAAGAAAATGCTGATCATTTGGTTCCAAATACACCCCCTCAAAATGTTAACCAGATGTTACAAAGCTCTATTGTCAATATGGGATGTAATTATGACAAAAAAACAAAAAACAAAACTCCCTCATAAATAAGTCCCAAAAAAAGAAAAGAAAAAAGAACATCATAATTATTATTACAAAGAACTGACTAAAACACTGTGCTCGGTGGGTCAATGCCACATTTTAATGTGAGACGGGACTGGTACAAAAGTTGTCATATTAGCTCCTGTTCTCTAGCAACCCATCAGAAATTAAACACATTTAAAACCTACAACCAAACAGCATGGTGCGGTACTGCAAAAAAAAGGCTGTTGTAACCGAAAGAGTAACTTTAAAGTGAGCATGTTATCAAACAAATACTTTTTCTGAGTCTGAGAGAAAATATTTGGTACAAACATACTGGGTTAAAATCACTGATATAACAACATTGTCACTTAGTCTTGAGGAAACGGAGTCTGAAAATAGGAAATTCCCTGTAACATTAGGATTTTCAGGGTCCTGCGTGACATCCCAAATTAGTTTTGTGAAGAGTATGCTCAAAGCCTTTTTCTTAGTCCACCCCCTAAAACTGGCTTCCATGAAAAGAGCAGTAAGATTGTGATCAAGACAATTTAATCTCTGTGGTGTTTTGACCAAATTACTCGTCAGAGAAGTGTGATTAAGACTTCACGTAATTTTCCTTTAACGCCTTGCTTCTTTCTTTTACTTACCTCGGTGTTACATGTGCAATGACAAAGATACACATGCAAAACTATGTTTTCGTGGCAATATATCGCAAGAATCTTAAATACGGTGAATATGCTATAATGCAACTCGACAAAGGTCAAGACACAGAGGTGAAGAGACAACGCTGAAAGACGACGCAAGTGTAGTTACACATTGACAAAGAAATAATTAAATAATCAATGAAAAGATGTTTTTCTGTTTCCACAGATTGTCAGTGACTGTAGGTTTGTGCTTCACAGAAAAGTCTGCTGGTCAACAGAGAAGGAACATTGCTGCAACAGAAACAATCGGCTCCACCTTTTCTTTTTTTTTTTTTTAAAGGAACTATTACCATTAACATTTCAAGATTGAATAATATGACAGGAATCAGAGTAACAGGAGATGACAGATGATATAAAACATACTCCAGCTGGGTTGGTTTTGTGTTATAAAACCTCACTTAATGCGCTGGTTCTCAGAATAGTCCAATTATTTACCTGTTAGATCCAATAAAGGAATAACAAGAGGAAAAAGGCAATAGTGACAAGACTTGGCTTCACTTTTAGTTCACTGGCCAGAGCTGAGTTGACTGTGTTTACTTTATTATAGGTCAGCGTGTGCACACCCACTAACTACAGCCAGGGCCCCAGCATATAAAACCCTAAATAATATGTCTACATTTAGAGAAATCATCGGGTGTTGCTGTGGAATTCAACACCATTGTGGTGAAGCATTTTCACAAAAGAGCAAACAACCACTAAAGAAAGCCAGAAAACGGTCAATATGCTTGAGTTAATGTGATGCAATGTGATCAATGCTTTACAGGCTTAAAGTAATTTCAAGAAACAAATGATGTTTTCATTTCCAGTGTGACTCTAAATGTTGTTAAAGGAGGATGAGAGTAAAAGGTTTCATTTAGTTGTGAGAACCTCCATCACTTGTTTCCTGTTGTTGCCTCATATGAGAAGTCAACAACAAGGAGGGATTTTGGCCCATTACTCCTCACAACCACTTCACTTTAAAAATGCTCTGACAAATGTTCTCAATCTGGGAACATTTTGATTGATATCAGGTGCTGCTAATTTTTTTCTTACTAGTATACTTTGAGTCACTGTGTTGTTGCATCATTTCACAGCTCCAAAGCTTCAAATCATTGCTCTTATATATTTCTCTACATAATAGGGGCTACCTGAAGTGTAAAGGAGAAGAACTCACACTTATCTGGGGATTTGCAGGTCTACACCTTCTGTGCTATGGCTTCATCCACTTATTCCAGACAACACAGATAGAATCAGCCAATGTTGCTCTTTTCCTAGTCTGAAATAACTGAAGGATCGTCTGAAATTTCTTTCTTTTCACATTAGGGGTGGGAAATACTGCAAATTTAGTTATCGAGCCCATAGCAAGTCAGTAGGGGGCCAGTATTGCCAATAGAGATCCATCCATCCATTATCTATACCCGCTATTTCCTGTGCAGGGTCACGGGGGTCTGCTGGAGCCTATCCCAGCTTACTTCGGGCGAAAGGCAGGGATACACCCTGGACAGGTCGCCAGTCCATCGCAGGCCAATAGAGATACTAATACCAATACTTTTTAGCAATGATCAATCGTCTTTTTTAAGTTCCTAAAATCTATGGCCCTTTATTACTCAGCTATGTGAAATAAAACAATAATTAAGATAAGTCCATAACCTAGTAATTAGCTGGAGGTATAGAAGAGAAACTGCAACAAAAATATCAGTCTTATTACGTAAGTATCAATCCAATGCTGATACCGATGTTGGCAATGATACTATTGATTTTTCGACTGATCTGTCCACCCCTACAGCACATTGACATTCTTTGTTAAATCACTGCTTTTCAAATCAGTGGGAGTTCTATATTGTTTCCATATCTTCCAAAAGTCCCAAATGCAGCGAGAACGAGTGGTTTTGACTGGTGCTGCCACCTAGAGGATACCATTTTTGCAGTACTCGGGTAGCCCCTATAGTTGTAACTATTTCAATTTTTTAAAAAGTGTTGTGGACCTGAGAGGATAATGTAATCACAAATCATGACAATCCCTCCACCATGCTTCACAGATGGAATAATGAGCAGTATTTTTTATACTCCAATTATAATGTTGTGTATTTTTGACAAAAAACTTTTCAAAATTGATATCTAAGTATTCGTCCATGAATAAGTCTTATTAACCCTTAATGATAAAAAAAAAAGAAAAACTGAAAAATGAATGCACTTTGAAGTAGTTGCACTCATTAATTGTGTCATCTATCCACAATAATTTGTCCCTGATCCGATCCAAGGACGCGTATCCAATATAGCCCAGGTGATTTTGTGTGTAGAAGCTTCACATCCCTTAATTTGTGGCATAGATGCATTTAGATGCATTTATTTAAACTTTTCTATTGTGTTGTAAAGCAGAGTAAACTTGAGCAGGAAATGCTAGCAGGCAAAAGTTCCTCCGAGCCACATTCCTCATGATTCGCTTCCTTCATTTTCAATACAGAACAAAGTTTTTGCAACTTTGCACTCCCATTTTCACATGACTGCATTTACATTCAGGGTGAACTAAATATAGAACAAAACCGAAGCTTTCTAGCTATCAGCCAGTTCAGCGTGGCATGATTATATAGAAAATAAACTGGATATGAAGTCTGCATGCTTAGCAGGTATAGGATCTTTCCTTCTTCTTCGTCTTTCTTTTTTATAATAAATGACAATTTGACAAGAAACAGTCAGTAGTAAAGCCTTCCTTTCCTCATAACTTAAACACAGGGCATGCATGCAAAGACATACACACACATGATTGCACATATTCACACTCAAAGCCACATGTCTAAGTTGATCAAATGTGCTAGTGAGGCCGTATGATTGAAACATAAACAAAATGGAGCACGAAGAGGGAGGTCTGGCCCTTGTAGTCACCTGAGAGTTCGCAGACCTGAACACGTGTGCTCATGTGGGGCTGCCATTTCATTTTTCTCTCACACTCTGCTCTGCAACAAAGTGGTCTCAGCCGAGCTCTTTTGTTGAACCATCACATCTTACACCCTGCCTCCCCCCCACCCCACCCCCGCCCCCAGCGCGCCTCCCCCAGCGAACCCACTGTCGTTTAGAATAACAGATGAATAAATGGACGAGGGGGGAAAAACAGTTGACTGAAACCACAGTGGAACTCAACGATGGTCAGCCAGGCCCACCACGCCTCAGCAAATGTTTGTCCAAACCTGTTATTTCTGGCATTGTACTGTCTCAAAGAGATCATTTCATTCTCCGAGAGGAATGCACCACCTATAAATAGTCTGAAGATGAAGGAGGGGAAATCAGAGATTTGTAGAGTAATTACAGAGTCAGAGTTGAACCCTTCTGTTATGGCTCATTTTTCATCAACCTCTGTCTCCATGACTGTCTGACTGACTGACTGACTGACTGACTGACCGACTGAGGAAACATGGACACTTTCTCGAAGGGACACGCACGTCCAACCTGATATTTGTCCTTCATCTCCTCTTCTTCTTTTTTTTTGTAATATTCTCTTTCAATTTCAGCGCTGATCACTTCTTGTCTGCCATAAATCTCAAACATGTAAGAAAATGCTAATCATGCCACCCTGACAACTTGTGTCTTAAATGATCTTTGAGGAATACAAAGAGATGTTTAGCTTGTAAATGGCTGTAATTATCAAACATGCCCTTCTCATTTTGCACAATCAGACCTTGTTGGCAGCTTCACCCAGCAATTAAGAAGAGCTGGAAATGAGTGACAAGTAATGGTGTGGCCCATATTACTTAGATGAGGGCATGTAACATGGAGGAAGATGATGGTGATGGTGGGAAATGTGCAAGACAGACTGAGGAAAAAATTACACATTTAATGCGTTGTGTGATTTTATAAAGAGAAAGAATCTAAAGCACCACATTAGTGGGAATGTGTTAAGCTAAACTTGCTGCTTTTCTTATAGGACGTTCCTTCATTTCTGGTGTTACCAGCTTTGAATTGGGATGCTTTTCCTGTAGTTGCAGACACTTTGTAGGCTATGTACAGTCACTTTGTTGTGGTCTGAAGGAGGAGAAGAAAAAGAGGGGAGCACATGATGGAAATGACTGTTTCGCTGTCGCCAATCACAGACAAATTATAGCTCCATCAGAGCTGAATGAAACCTCAAAAGTGGCTCCTTCAGGATCAAGAGCTGAGAATGGTACATGTGTTGAAGTCATGATTGCTTTATATTGATCAGCCTGTAAAACCCTCTGCCATTCTGCTTCCACAAACCTCTTATATTAATCATCAGTGCAGTATGAAGAGCCACAGATGACTGGTTCCAACGCTGGGAAACAAGTGCTCATAATTACAAGGGCAAAAAAAAAGAAAGACATGAAGGAAGAAAAATTCTTTTTATATAGAAATAGCGCCACTATGTGGACAAAATATAGTAATGCACCAATTGAGACATCCTTAACATTAAAGTGTTCAATGATTTTGATTCTTCACGTTTTCTTACCCTTTTTCTTTTATTATCATCATTATTATTATTTTTGATTGAAATAACCGACTGTGCCAGTGAGGGGCTCAAAGTTTTATAAAGATCTTTCTTTCTAAACCTAAAGTGACAGCATAATATTTTCTGAACTTGTGGAGCCATGGTCTGCATTGTTTGTTCTGGATATTGTTTACTGACACCGCAAAGAAATATCAAACTTTCAATAATTTGTAATCTTGAATTCTACAGCCAGGTTAAATAATTTTATGAACCAATGAAGGCAATTACAAATAATAATAATAATAATAATAATAATAAATAAATAATAAACAGTGCGCTCTCTCTGTGTCTCCCACTTGTAAAGTAACCATGACAACGGATAGCATCCCTTCAATATGGCGACAACATCATGACTTAACTCCTCATTCTCACTACAGTTCACTGAACAGACAAGAACTATGCTGATTATCTGTGCAGCCAGTCTTTATATTCTTGATTTCATGGACAAAAAGTTTATGAAGATGTACTATTCACAATACCATTCAGAGGTTTACATTTTGACCGGCACTGAATGTAAACCGCATGAGAACATGCAATCACTGTCAGGTTTTTGGGATCTTCAAGTGTGAATGTGTTTTTTTTTCTTTTTTTTTATGCCAGTTACAGCCATAGTCAAAACACACAACCACTCCAAAAACATGTTGTTTGACTTTAAAAAAAGAAAAGAAAAGAAAGCTACTTTTTTATTTATCACATGTAGATATGCTGGCAGTTCCTTTTTTATTACTTTTAGATAGTAATAACCAAGCTGCTAACCCTTCTCTTGAGTACTTGTGCCACCTTAATCACTTTCTTCTTTTTCTTATTCTGTTATGGAGAATCGTCAAAAGTTAACAAATAATCATATTTTCCAATAAGTTAAAAATGCTCTCTAAACTCTTCAAATTTACTAAATGAGGTGGATGTAAAATTTGGAGTTGTCTCTGTTTTCTCTATCTCAGTGTCTGCTAGCACAAAGAGGCTTTAATTTGGACTTTAGACCTGAATTGTGACACTTAGCTTAGTTTACAATGTGGCTGCCAGAGACAAAAAAAAATGCTAGCTAGCAAAAAGGCAGAGCATGAAACAGCACCTGGCATTCTTAAAACAGCATCTTCATCTTTAACATATGGTATACTGAGATATCACTGAGAAGTATAAAATGAGCAGCCACATATTTTTACATTAAGTTGCTGTAAATTTTAACCTTAATGATATCTAAACTTTCAACTTAAATGCTCCTGCTTTAATGAAAAAAATCTGTTTGCCTAATATGGCTATTAAATATGTTTGTCACTTAATTGGTGTTGATAAATGCATTTGTGTGACTGTTTTTGTTTTGATGCTAACTAAGATTTTTTTTTTTTTGGCTTCTGGTTATATTCAGGAGGACTTTACCACTGATATGTGTTTATAACAAAATTAATGTTGCAACTTTGGTTGTTTGTTTTTTGGGGGGGTTCACTGAGTCTCGCCCGCCTCAAGCTTTTGGAAATAGCAACTATTATACTGGTTAGCAGGGAGGTGTGGGGGTTGCAGCATGTGAGATTTAGTTATCTAACGTTCGTAAGTGAAACTGTTTTTAGACACACTAGTATCATACTAAATGCTTTATGATTGCATTGTTATCTAGATATAGCCATTTAGCTGGTTTGCACATGGAGTGAGTTTCCATCAGGGTTAAAAATAAGTTTGTCATCTTGTGCACTACATTCATGAAATGCTCATCATCATTGTTATGATCAGGATTGTGTCAAACCAGCAGTTTCAAGGTCAGATTTGTCAAACTACAAGCAGAATGTAGGAGTGCGATAGCTTTAATGGCTGTGCCTGGACATGAGCAAACATGACACAGTAAACAAAAGTGTGCTAGATGCATGCATAAAAACAGCAATGTTTCATACAGCCTTGTAGTCCATGCAAGTGATTTAGTATATTATCATGCATGATGTCATACTCTGAAAAATCTCTGGCAATATTATCTTCACACATGCTTCTATGGTTTACACAGAAGTGCATGAAGTGCAAGAATACTGGATCCTAGATCTAGATCTACAGCTGTAGGGGAAAAAAACAAAAAACATACGCAATGTTTAAGTGAAAGCTTAACCAGTATCACAACACACGCTGACATACTGGGCCTGTCTCTGATGATCTCTGTGTGCCCTCATGGTTTACAGCACAGATAACAGCAATAATGTTTAAGTATAATGAATATGTACACTAAACAATGACAAGTTACAGTTGTCAATCATAAAAATGCAGTCTGAGATTTTTATCACAATGAGATAAGTGCCCAGGTGTAAAACACAGCGTGTATATATCATCATGGCACAGGATCCCTGAGTCATGTTTTTCTTTTGTTTTATTTTTGTTTTTTAATTCTTTCTTGGTAAATGTGTATATGTCAGCATTTGTGCTCTTAATTCAAGCATACTTTGCACAGGAATACCAGAAATGGGTCATCAGTCTAACATGAGGTTAATATTTTCAGATGCTGAAATCCTGACACTCTCACCTATTTGCAACAAGAATTTGTTGCTGACCTGAATTACTGTGCATGTCTTTGGACTGTGTGTGGAATCCCACATCAATGTAGGTTAATCATTCCACATAGAGTAGACCAGCAATGGATCTCTGTGAAATCAATTATTTTCACAGCTTTATGAGGAAAAATACATTTTATTATCTGAGGGAAAAAGCTTAATAGTAGTTAGGGCTGAATGACATAAATTCTGGCCCTAATAAAGACTCCTAGACTTCATTCTAATTCATCAATTAGTCACTTTTATTTTGTTCCATGAGAAATTTGGTCAAAATTTCAAGCTTTTGTTTAGTGTTATTAACTCCAAAGCCAAGACAGCAAAAGGTTTGTTATTTATAGTTTTCCTCTAGTTTGTCTACTTACACAAAGGATACTTTGAGTCTATCAGGTTGATGAATTTACAGTTGCAGGCCAAAATACATTTTGGGAATCCCCCTCCAGCTATGTAAAGCCTGCAAAAAGAGACATGTTAGTTGTGTGGTGGAATCTACGTCTGACTTAATAAAATGCGTAAACAGTAAAAAAGGAACAAGGTCGGCTGTGAGAATCAGTGTAGCACATATGGAGAGTGAATTGTTCCATCACGTGTGCTAAACCTCTGCTCTGATGCAATCCATGTCTCTGCTTCCTTATAATTGTTTATGGTGTTAAAGGGGTGTTCACCAACTGAGCAGTTAGTTACAACATTTGTAGTGGTAATGTGTTGGTTTATGTAGGAGGCATATGAGTACCACAATAATAATCTGGACAATTACAGACCCATTTGCAGTCTTCCACTGCTCTTTAAAATGCTGGAATGCTCTGTCTTCACCCAACTTCAGCAATCTCAACTCTTGCCAGTTTTTTGAAACCTTCCAATATGGTTTCCGTGCCGACCACGGTACTGAAACAACGCTATTAGAAGTCACAAATGATCCTTGCGGCAGCACGGTGGCTTAGTGGTTAGCACTGTTGCCTCACAGCAAGAAGGTTCCTGGTTCCAGCCTCCACAGGGGCCTTTCTGTGTGGAGTTTGCATGTTCTCCTCGTGCTTGCGTGGGTTCTCACCGGGTACTCCGGCTTCCTCCCACAGTCCAAAGACATGCATGTTAGGTTAATTGGTGTTCCTAAATTGTCCCTAGGTGTGAGTGAGCGTGTGAATGGTCTGTCTGTCTATATGTGGCCCTGCAATGGACTGGTGACCTGTCCAGGGTGGAAAGGCAGGGGTCCTGCCTTTTGCCCAGAGTGAGCTGGGATAGGCTCCAGCAGACCCCTGTGACCCTGCACAGGACATGGCAGGTATAGAAAATGGATGGATGTCCAGTAGAATCAGGACTGTTTTAATGCAATAATGTCCAGTAGGTGATTTTTCATGTCTCCATCTTCCAGGCTCACTCGCTTCTCTGCAGCTTTTTTTAGTCTTTAAGTTGGCATGAGCAGCACATAAAATACACACCTTTACTCTTCAGCATCTTTACGGTACAAACTGCTGCAGCGTCTGATCCTGGGATCACCTGTTGGTTCCTCTCATCCTTTGATAAGCTTACTGCCTTCAGACGTCTGCCAGTATTGTGTCACAGGAGGCTGAATGAACTGATGAGTTACAGGGTCCAGGGAGGAGGTGACAGTAAACTGCTTACTGATGGACCCATGTAAAAACCAGAAAACACTCCACGCAGTTTTACTTGTCTCCATCGGAGATGGTGACGGTGGCAGGCGAGCATGAACCCTCCAGCCTCTCAGACCCACACATAGCTCTTACTCTCCGTCTCATACGACTGTTGGGATCTTTAGTCCGCTTGTACCATTTCTGCTCAGACATGTGTTTTGTGGTTTTAATATTCTTTCTGCAGGTGCTGCTGTACCAGACAGCTCTTTATTCAAAGCTGGATTGTAAATTTGATGGATAAATATGGATCTGGTCTTCTTGTTTTAGTTATCTGATAAATTAACATCTTTAGATTATTCTTACAGGTATCAGCAGCAGCACAAGACCAAAGACACAGATTTAGCAAAAGATCTTTAACAATGTCTTCACATCTTTAACATTAGAACTGCATTCATTGATCTGCTTATAAATGTTATTCTATAGCGTATAACCTGTCTGTGGTGATGTGAGGCTTTTCGGTTCTTTTGTCACATTTTCTCTAAATTAAAAGAAAATAAATCAATTGAGCTGTTAGCTTTCAGATAGCAAATGTCCTCACTCAAACAGAGAATGAAAAAAATACACAACTGTTAAGTTGTGAACAACTAAACATAAAAAAGTAGCAGAGGAACGTGTAATCATAGCACCTTCAGCGTGTGTGTTCGTGTCCTGTTCCCTTAAAAACATGCAGTCATATGCAACAAGGAAAATATTAAATAAACTGAAATAATCACTGATTTATGGAATTTAATCATGATATTGATTTGAGGTCATATATGAAATTCTTCCCACTTATAATGTGACAAACAGGTGCTGCCTTAGTGTTTGTCTTTTATCATCCATTTACGCCCAAACCAAGTCAGTCTCTAGAAAACGGAGGGTGTTGCATCAGCTGCACAGGCAGCTTCATGCTTTTCTTTTTTTCTTTTTTCTCACTAAACTCACATGGGTGTTTGTTTACAGCTGCTGAAGCACACAGCTTTAGTCCAAAGGGTTTTACATCCTATATGCTCCCTCGGAGTCATAATAAATGCTTGCTAGATAATGGCGGCCACGACAAAAGTGAGGTCAGTTCCAGATAATGAAGAGTGCCGTTGCTGTGGTATTTATCTCTATCTACAGACGACATAATAGAAGTCCAGTTCCCCAAATAACCTTCCAAAGAGCCTCACACTGAGCATGAGCAGACGGGAGGGTGGAACCACAGACACATTTACACGTATATCTGAATAAACAGGCAAAGACGGGAAATACAATCCTAAACCCGAGGAATAGAGCACACACACACACCTACACACACCTCCCTCAGTTAAAATAAATCATCAACTTAAGTTCTGGTGACAAGCGTCGGGTCTCATCTGGAGAAAGCTGGTTGTCTCTCTTTGTTGGGCACTCTGGGGAACAAATGTATAACATGGTGACTAAAATACTGAATTAAACTTGCTGGAAGACCGAGTCCATAATCCCTCTGGATCTGTGGGGATTATAGATGTTTTTGTTTTATTTCTTAAAGACAGGCCAGTTAGAGAAGCAGCGTGGTGGATGGAGGAAAACACAAATGTTTGGAAAAGTGTTTTATTTGTGCTGAAATCGTAGCTATGATGTCCCAAAATGAAAGGCGTTAATGGTTTTCAGCTGAGGTGCAGGAATGCCTCTGCCATGTGGCACTGAAACATTAGTAAACCAACAGTTGCTTCATGTTTAAATACAGCTGAAAGTCAGAGTTGGAACCTCCATAAAACTCATTAACAAGAATATTTTCTTGTCGTTCCTTGACTCTACGTCTTGTTGATGTTGTGAAAACCTGCCTTTCAGGCCATCGAAACCAACCTGATCAGGAAGTCGAGCAGCGGCCTGACCTACATAGCGGAGTGGAAGGGGGGGCTGCTGGAGCACAAGATGGGACACCTGACGTGTTTTGCAGGTGGCATGATTGGTCTCGGTGCTGACGGGGCACCTGGCGACAAGACGGGCCACCAGATGGAGCTGGCAGCAGAGATCGCCCGCACCTGTCACGAGTCTTACGCCAGGACCAGTAAATATCCACTCACATTTGTTGAAAGTAAAGATTTAGTTGGGGGGGTTCGGCTTTTGTCCAGTCCTCTATATTCATTTAAAGATAAGTCATAACTGTTCATCCATAATTAGTAGGTTTCTCATGCTGGTATTGAGAGTAAAGAGTTTTTATCATTAAGCTAAAAGCCTGGAACGTCTTAATAATTTTCTTGATAATTCTGAGGAAGCACATTTTTACTTCTCCCACCTTTACTTCTCTTTACTTCTTTCACCTTCAGTGGAAGACGTGTATTTTCATTTAAACACATCCTGGTCAGACGTATGGCTTCGTTCTCTTGCCGTTTGTATCATTCTAGGCCACATGCATAACTTTCACTTCATATTAAAACTGGGTGTTAGCAAAGATGCTGGGTCCACATGTCCCCTAACGGGTTTTTTACTTGAAAGTTGCTTCGGATAAAATCGCTGCTAAACGAATGAAATGGAAAATATGCATAAAAGTTATCAGCCATTTCTAAACTTCTTCATGTTATAGTAGCAACACACAGAACAGACACACAGCTTCACAGAAGTCGCTACGTGCTCCTTCATTTCTTGAATATTTTGTCCTCTGTAGCTTTGAAGCTCGGTCTGGAAGCGTTTCACTTCGACGGCGGCGTTGAGGCCATCGCCACCCGCCAGAACGAGAAATATTTGACCTGAGGTCATCGAGACGTACATGTACATGTGGAGGTTCACCCACGACCCCAAATACAGAGAGTGGGGCTGGGAGGCTGTTCAGGTAAATATTCCTCCATCAGACTGAAATCAGCTGTGTGATGACTGGAGACCAGTCAGCTGCTGGAATAGACTCCAGCCCCGCCGTGACCCCCAACAGAAGGAAATGACTGTAGAGGATGGATGGATTTTCCATTTCACAACAGCTGTTCAATTTAGACAAAAATCTTTTATTCAAGTTTAAAAGACAGTTCTGTCCAAAACTAAATTAGTTGGGAGCTCTCCACTCCTCGGAAAACAGCGACTAAGGAAAAAGGTTAATACAAGGTCAGCTTCTTTAACTCCATTTCTATATTGAGAATAGAATCAGCCTCAGGGTTCAATGATATTTTAGGTGATTCATGTCGTCTTCTGCCTCTCATACTCTTGTCTGTCTTGGTTATTGTCTCTCCATCAGGCCTTGGAGCAGCATTGTAGAGTGGAGGGAGGCTACAGTGGCGTCAGAGATGTCTACGCTTCGTCTCCGAGCCACGACGATGTACAACAGAGCTTCTACTTGGCTGAAACGCTGAAGTAAGACCTATGCTGAACAGCTTTATTCACACAGCCGTCACCTCTGTCCTCTTCTGATTGTTGCTGTCATTGTACTTCACCGAGCGTCTGGGACCCTGCCGCCTTAAAGTGACAGAGATGCAAAGTTGCTCTCTCTCACACAGTCAAGGTGTCATTGATTCCAGCAAAGCTACAGAGGATTTCAGCTACTGAGAACGTTACCTGACACGTGTACAAACTGAGACGCTGAGTGGATACGAAAGCTGTGCAAAAAAACGCAGGATGTAAAGAAGCAAAGGACAAAAAAATGATACGACAATGGAGGAACAGATTTTGACATTTTTGTCTAAACCAGAGGTGAATGTTTCATCCTGGGCCACATCAATCACCGTGGTTACCATTAAAGGGCCCACATCATCACCATGGTTACACTTAAAGGGTCACATCATCACCATGGTTACCATTAAAGGGCCCACATCATCACCATGGTTACACTTAAAGGGCCACATCACCATCCATGGTTACCGTTAAAGGGCCACATCATCACCATGTTTACCTATCAAAGGGCCACATCATCACTATGGTTACAGTTAGAGGGCCACATCAATCACCATGGTTACCGTTAAAGGGCTATATCATCACTATGGTTACAGTTAGAGGGCCACATCATCACCATGGTTACCATTAAAGGGCCACATCATCACCATGTTTAACTATCAAAGGGCCACATCATCACTATGGTTACTGTTAAAGGACCACATCAATCACCATGGTTACTGTTAAAGGGCCACATCATTAGGTTTTGACAAAAATTATGAAGTTTTTGTTATGAAGTCTCTTATAAATGTTTCCTAAATTTTGATTTTCTGACATCAACCAGCTGCTCTCCACCTCAGTTATTCCACCTTAAAGCATCTGCTCTCCTCCTCAGTTCTTCCACCTTAAAGCAGCTGCTCTCCACCTCAGTTATTCCACCTTAAACCAGCAGGTCTCCAACTCAGTTATTCCACCTTAAAACAGTTGCTCTCCACCTCAGTTATTCCACCTTAAACCAGCAGGTCTCCACCTCAGTTATTCCACCTTAAAACAGTTGCTCTCCACCTCAGTTATTCCACCTTAAACCAGCAGCTCTCATCCTCAGTTATTCAACTTTCTGATGTCAGAAGTGAATCAAACGTTTCCTCAGGAATGTTCTAGTTAGACGTTACTGGACGTCTTTCCACGCTCCTGCAGGCCAGGTAACATGAAGTGGCGGGCCGGATTTGGCCCATGGGCTTTATCGCAAATGCTGTTGAATGTCTCCCACTTTCAGCAGCATTTCTGATGAATGCAGTGTGCACTAAATAAATGATGGCAGACTTCACATCGTCTCCAGGAGGTGGCCGTACCGTTACTGGTCTGTGTCTGTAGACGGATCCATCAACTCAAACCACTTCCATGTTTTCTGATTGGGTAACTCTGGCTGATGTGATCTTAAATATCGCATCCTCGCTACACAGCTTCTTGCGTTTATCTCAGCACTGAAAGCGTCTCTAGCCGATTCGTAGGGGTGTGAGTATGAATAACATCTGTTAATAAGTCAACATCAACCCATCTCAACTTAACTGGTAAAATCTGGTTATTCTCTGGGATTATGCTAGCATGTTCTTTCATACCAGTTAAAAGATGAACTGCTGAACCTTCTGAGCTACAGTTCCTGAACTCATCCCATGTTGAAACTGAGACATTTTACCATTTAATGGAAAATATTGACTCATTTTGTCTTTGATGGCAGCAACATACCTCAAAAGGTTGGAACAGAGGCAACAGCCAGCTGGAAAAGTGACTGGTACGAATCCAGAACAAATGGAGGAGCACTTTACTGGCAACAGGTCAGTAACGTGATGATAACAGGAGCAGAGCCTCTCAGGAGTGAAGATGGGCAGAGGTCCACCAATCTGAGACAAACTTCATCTGAAAATTGTGGAGCAACTTCATAAAACTGCTCCTCAGTGTAAAATCTGCGCTGTGTTCAGTTAAACAGCAGGGGGAGAAAGAGGAGGCAGAATGAGGAGGAGGAGGGTGGTATTTGTGTTTTTTTCTGGAGGTTTTGAGTGTTATTTTACCGTATTCTTGACACAAGGTGCTCCAACAAAAAGGGAGACAGGGAAAAGGTTCATCTGGAGTGAAATATCATTCCTGAGAAAATCACGTGCTCATTTCTGGACTTTTATCAGCAGTATCAGTGAAATCAAAAGGTCCAGGCAAACAAAACTGCTTTTGTTGTTGAGTTATAGTTGAAATAAGGTTTTTGTCATCTCTAAAGCTTTGGATCTGTACATCTACAGTCTTTCGAAAGACAAAACTAACTGAAAATACTTTTTACTTTTATATTTCACAGAGTTTAAAGCATCTATAACATGTAAAATTGGCAATTTCTTGAGATTTTTAAAGTTTTATCCATTAAGACAGAGAGAAAGGACCAAGTGGACTGTTATTATTATAGGAGGTAAAGTGTTAAGGTGTGAATGTAATGTAGGGTAGTTGGATTTTTTATTTTTACATTTGCATTGTTTATCAGGAGATGTTTTTTTTCTCTCCATTTTTGAATTATAAACAACAGTTGGTCCCATAAAGCCTAAACCTTGGTCATTACTGTAATATTCAAGTTTTTTCTAATAAGTTTAAAAAGTGTAATGCATATAGTCATCATATAAGGTCTACATTTTATTCAGTTCAATTCAATTTATTTACAACAAGTCATCTCTAGACGCTTAAGAAACCCAGATCTTGACCCCCGAGCACATGGCAACACCATCAGTGGCAAACTCCCTCATGGAAAGAAACCTGGACCAGAACCTGGATCTTAGGGGGACCCTCCTGCTGAAGACCAGCTGGGTAAGAAGGAGATGAGGAG
>JBAMYA010070053.1:0-25612 GCA_037176975.1 Arrhamphus sclerolepis
GTGAGCTGGGATAGGCTCCAGCAGACCCCCGTGACCCTGCACAGGACATAGCGGGTATAGATGATGGATGGATGAATTGAATTGAGCATTTCCAAATGACCATTCCTCGACTGAAATTTAGCAGCAGCAAACAACACAAAACCTCTGTTGGGATACCAGTTGCAGCATATTTACTTTAAAATGCAACAGCAACTGTATGTCACCAAACATTTTTACACAAGTAACCTTTAAATAATGCAGTGCGTTTACTTTTAAGGAGATTAAAACTTAATGATCTCAAACAGCATTGATTCTGCTCATTTGTTAATTGCAGCAAAATGTCAAGAAAGTAAAGACTAAGCAAGCAGAAAAAAAGGGACCTACAGGAGGCACAAGGTGGCAGCTCTTTTGTCCCGTGTGAAGCCATGCAGAACCAGGAAGTTTGAGCGAGATAATCGAAAAATAAAATGAATCAGGCCCACTTTTGGCCCACTAAATCCTGGGCTTGGACTGTATATGTATCAGTTACATAAAGCAGAAGTTGCTTTTATGTGCACAGACCGGTCCTGTCAAGACATCATCGAGTAAAAGAATGAACAAGAAAAAAATCTGATGATCATCTCTGTGGGTGTACGGGTGTAGAAATAAATGCCAACATCTAAAAAACAAGTGGAACAGCAAGTAATGTATGTCCCATTTTCTCTTCGCATGAGCACTTTTAAAAAAATAATTAATCAATCTCTAAAAATCCTTTTCTTTTGAAAGTTATTACTGCTCAGGAGACATCCAAGATGGAGGGAGACTGGGCCGGAACTGGGCCCTCCAACCATTAAATTATCTGCAGGAATAATTTTTCAAAATAGACCTTTTTATGAAAGGAACTGTAATATTTGAGTTCAATGAAAACATTTTTATTTTTCTTCTTAAATGGCCTTGAAATCAAGAACGCCCAAATCCCAGCACAAAAATTGCTCGGTTACTGATACAACTTTAGTTCACTTTTCAAAAATAATAATATTAGATCATACACAGAGTTATGTTGGAAGAAGAGCAGGAAGGGGGGGGGGGGGGCAAGCCATAATGCAAATACAGTCAATCACAGCACAAACTGTTTCCAAATAAAGTGCATTTCATTCATATAGCTCTGGTTCTATACCTACTGTGTGACCTACTGGTTTTGTGAAATCATTAAAAATAATTGTTAAAAAACATCATGAATCTGCATATCGTGTGTGAGTTAACCAGTAACCCCACTGCTTGTAATGAACCTGACTGGTACTATCTGCACCACCCAGGACGGATGAAAGTTGTCTAGGACGTGTACTAAGGAGGAAAAATCTAAAAAGAGAGTATGGAGCAGAGAGGAAGAGAGCATGGGGCAAAGGGGAGAGCGATGAAGAGATAGGAAGGAAGAAGGACAGTAGACAGAATGCAGTTTCAACCCAGTTTCTAAATGGAAAATGTTCATTTATTTCCCACTAGTATCAGAATACTGCAGGCTGGGGGCCCATCTAAGATTATATCGTCCTGGACAAGTGCAAGACTGTCAGCTGATGTGCATCTAATTAACATGATATGGACTACTGAATAAAAACATATCAGTAACTTATGTCATAGTTCTCCATGCACAAACTCCACAGAACAGGATTTTAAAAAAACAACTGAAACTTGCCTCCCTCTCCTGATTGCAGCAAACATTCCACACATCTGTATATTTCTGTTTTCCCAATAATGAACACTGGAAGGTTGTAATCCCTGAAGTTACAGGCAGCAGACATTCATTAATTCACTGATTTTATTACGTGCACCTTGTTTGAACTGGGTGAAAACAAGCTGCAACCGTCCCTCTACCAGGTTGAAGCTCATTCGTTTATTGCACTTCCTCCACTGACCACTAGGTGCTGGTACCATAACAGAGCAAATCCCCATTGACCCCATGTTAAAAGCACCAACTTTGCAGTAGAATTAAACATATTTACACCCTGGTACAGAAATATTTTCTCTGTTTTTGTACTTACATATTGCAGCAAACTGTACAGGGGGCAAGTTTTTTTGTACCACGTCAGATACATTTATATTAAAGCAACGCCACATAAGATTGTGCTCTTTAACACCCTCTCTGGTTGAGAGGCGCCATCGCCAGTTACCGCTGTTGTAAATGTTGATATTGAAGTCGGCCACATTGCCATCATTTCCCGGTTTCTATTACAAAAAATGAATGAACCAGTGAGCAAACAAAGAACTTTAGTAATACAAAATAATACCGACCAAACTTAAGCACTGTGATGAGTGCTGGCAGCAAGGAGGCGTGTCTTCCTGCGTCTGGTCGGTGTTTACATCTTACATAGTGACGGGGTGGAGGCGCAGGCTGTGGTGGAGGTGCAATTTATCTTGTTATGAGTCGAACTACCGCTAAAATAATTTTACAAACTCTTTTGGGGAGGGGTTCAAGTTCCATTGTGGTGCTTAAAGCAATAAAGCTGACCAATCAGATTCCCAGACGTCATTTGAAGTGAGTTACTGACAGCTCTGCCTTTGGCTTTGACAGCTTTGTCCATCGTTGCATCATGGCACAGCGCAGTGTGAGGAAAAATGGGCTTCAAGACTGCATAAATATAATTCTCCTAATGGAAGAAGCCGTCAAAAGATGGGTACACTGGGGTCGTAAAGGGATGGTCATGGAGACCAGCAATATTCTGGTCGGCTGTAAAATTCAAAAGATGTTAAGACTGTACAAAGGCACCTAAGGTTTGCTAAGAAAATATCCCCCAGATGAGGAAAGCCAGATGAGTGCTTTCATGCTGTTTGATAAATTTTGATCCTGCGAACCAAATGTTACAGTCTTGTATAATACTGGTGAACTGGTAATATCAAGCAGTTATTTGAGTCATCTTGGACCAGTCCGTCCATTACCTTCTGATCTTTGGCATCAACATGGCATCTTATTTTATTTTTTTTGGCCAGAGAACTGCTGCTCATTGAATATTTTCTCTTTTTCTCTGTAAACCTCAGACATGGCTGTGTATGAAAACCCCAGTATGCACTTTCTGAACTCCTCAGACCAGTCTATCTGGCATGAACAAGTCAAATAAATCTCCGTTCTCCAGTAGGTCATCTTGACCTTGTCTGCATAGGTAGATGCATTGAGCTGCTGCAAGATAATTGACCGATAAGTAATTTCTACCTAATAAACTAGCTTGTGAGTGTAGATATGTAGAAACAAGATGTAACAGCACACAAGGTGCATTTTTCAAACTGAGTAATACACTCTATCACTTTTTTATGTATTTTTTCCTTGGGGTCATTAACTTAGGTAGGAGAATTGTATGATAATAAGATAACAAAATATGATTAGGATCTCACTTCGAAGTTAATGAACAATAAAAATCACTTTCCACCTATATATGAACACACAGACACACACAATCCAGGAAACAGCATCAGAGTCCTTTGGCTCCAAACATTGTAATGCTACATTGTTTATAATGCTTATGGCCATGACTGTGGACCATGAAAAGAAAAAGCGATAAGTTGAGAATGTTGCAACATCTGAAATGTACAAATGCATAAACACACACACTCATGCACAAACAAACTGTTCTTCCCAATCTGCTTCAAACTCTTTTACGCATCCAGTCCGGGGATATTAACGGCTATGAAGACTCCCATCTGAATCCCTGAATGGGCTATAATCATATTGAGAGTCACTGACATTCAGATAGGTAGAGCGGTCGCTGCTGTCACTATGGTGCAAAGGGGATGCAGCAGAGATTTCACTCACACTCATGCTATCTGTCTCTATTTTATCTGCTTTCTTTTATCCTTTTTCCACCATTTACTCTGCATAAAATGAAAGTATCACTCCTCCTGGTCTTTTTTTTTTTATCACTTTCTTCATTTCCTTATCTCTGTTTAGTATAGGCTTATAAATTCCATCAAAGGGTAACCTTCTAGATCTGAGCTAAAATCATCAGAGTTAAGAGCAGAGGAAGGAAAGGAAGGATTAAACTTATAAATGCTTTCAGAATATTATTTTATTAGACTGACTAAGTGGCACAACTGTGACCTACTTCACCACTGCTTTGTATGACTCAGTGGGTCAGAGGTTGGACCTGAGCTGCTATTTCACAGCTCGTGACAGAATTTGACTTCAAAGCTTCGCATGTTCTTGCTGCTGGGTATTTTTGTTAATCTGTGCACCAGTGAGTCCTTCACATCTTCAACTCACAGATCTTTAGTGAGTCTAAAGTCCCGCTTTAAATTTGGAGGATTATAGATGGTTTACTTTCAATCCAAAAAACTGAATTAGTATCTGGCCTGTTCCCTGCATTTGAAATGTTAGTTTGCGCTTCACCGTTTGTGAGAGTTAACTGGGTTGACTGGTCCAGCTACTTACATCATAGCCATTGTTCCGGATCCCTCTCCTGGATCTCTCTCTGAGAACCAGTAGGTCCATTTCAGTCTCCACTGGGCTGGGGCTGCTCAGAGACTGTCGGCTCCAGTAGGTGGGCTCCCGGTGGGAGTACCTGGTGGCCAGAAAGTGTAATCACAAGTCACTTTATTACCATCGTTGGCATGTATTCATGCAGACTGGGGGAGGTGGGAACTGGGCTCAGTGTCATCGTTAGAACACCAGTATTAATATGGCAGTGTAGAATGAGATTTTCTTTTTTTTTTTTAAATGAGCCATTAATACGTTTTCAAGAATCCTGTCGTCAAATGAAAGGATGGCATGAGGTTGTGCTTGTAGACTGAATTTATATTAAGACTTCAAACATCTGGGGATCAGGTCTGGACTTTCAGAATGGCCCGCAGTGCTGGACGGCTGAAGGGGCCCTTGACTTTGTTTTCATCGTGAATCAAATATCCTTCTTTTTTGAAGTATTTCTCTTTTCGTAGTGTTTCCCACAACTTTGGATTATTTTTCTTTGCTTTCTTTTTTTTCTGGGTCGTATGCCTTTTTATGTTTTGTTAATAATGAAAAAAAAAAAAAAAAAAAAAAGAAATCAAGAAATATGGAAAACAAATAACTGTTATAACATGCTTCATGACATTGATGTTGTATAAGGTCAAAATATGTTCTTTGCTAAAGGAAAAAAAGGCTCTAAAACCTAAGAATTCTCCTCAGACCATTTTAAGATTTTTAATTTCAATGGCTCTGAAGAACGTAGGCAGCAAAAAACCATATCTTAATTTTAAAAAAAAACAAAAAACAAATAGGCATCATATTGCATCAATTCAGAGCCTAATGTTCTGTGAATCAAAACTCAAAATTTGATCTTGGATCTGTAGGAGTTCAATCATTTTTCTTGGTCACACTATTCTTCTTTCACTTCAGACATTGTAATTTTTAATTTCTTTTAATTACTTTTATTTTTTATTTATCATCTTAGTCTATTCATTTTATTCTTAATTTCTATTGTTGCGTTTTTTTATTGTTTGTTTTTGAATCTGTGTTTTTATTGTGCAAGTGTATTTCATGTTCAGCACCTTGGTCAGTGGTTGCTGTTTTTAAAGTGCTTTATAAATAAAGTTGGCTTGGCTTCTATCAGTTCAAAAACCATCCCAATTTTCAGTTTGTCTTTCTCAGATGCACTTTTTCTTTTTGCTCTTGCAGTTCTGAAATGAGTGTCAAATCAATGCCATGTCACTCAGCAGCAGAGGAGGCGGGACCTAGCTGAGCTCTAAGAGCTGATTGGCTGCTGAATGACTCAGCATTTTAGACGTGGACTTCAGAGCATCAAACTTCAGTTTTGCCACTTGATTCCTCAGTTGCAGATTCTGGGTTGTGGTTCTCGGATTTTGAGTTTTGTTTCACAAGACTCTGAACTGAAGCCATACAATCGTTTCTTGAAAATTAAAACATTTATGTGGCATGAGGCTTCAAAGAGAGCAACATGCATCTGGCTTATGTTTCAGTGGGCGACTATGTATCTTTGTGTGATCAGGAAACATAAAATGATTCATAGACGCTCTACAGGCTGAATGTGTTAAACCACTTACTGATAAAACAGGCTCTTATCTATACGCCCTGTAAAATAATAATGCATTGACCAAAACTCACATTTATCTTCCTGTTTTACATGTTGCTTGGCAACTGCACTGTACAGCCACAGATTGCCAGTAGATTTTGGATTCCCGGTGTAAAAATACAATTTAGATGTAACTTTTACAGCTAATCATTAAATGCATTTATAATGGATATATTTCCCAGGAGTAAGTAATATTCTGTATAACATTATTAGCCAATTGTAAAACACTCAATTTAATAATTTACTGCTTGAATAGTCATTCCTTTACCTGCTTCATTTCTGTTCTGGGGCACCAGATGTGTGCGTATGTGTGTTTGTGTGTGTGTGTGCGCATGTTGAGGCTCTTCTGAATTGTTTAACTCTCATAAATGTAAAAAGAGAGTTTCAGAATTTTTCTTTGCAGTTTTTAATATTGTTAATATTTCTGGTAATAAAGTATTTCTACGATATTAACAACAGTGGGAGTCATACTAATCAATTAAAATACAAAATACAAATGTAGGACGCATTGTGGATTCCATGGAGCAGTTAGCTTAAGCACAGATTCAATTTAGTCAGAGGAATGTTCAGAATCCTTCTTGATGGAAATTGCTTTCCATTTTCTTTACTGTGCATTATACAACCACCGCAGCATTAACCTGAAGAAATTATTTCACTATAAATATGTATCAGTGTCTCACATCTTTGTGGAGGATTGTTCTTTGCAAAATTCATTTAATTAAGATTTGCATTCTTTCCTCTGTGAAAATGACACAAAATGTTACGTTTGTCTTTATGGTTCTTAATCCAAAAGAAGCTTTCTCCAAACAACCTGCGCAGAGAAGCCATACTTGTCTTCAACTGGCATTGTATGAGTTTGGAATTAATTAGATTACAACAAACTGCACTGCATTAGAGTATAATTGCATTGAATTGTGATACATCAAATGTGTCAGCTCTCTATGTGAAATGCACACATTTGTTATTGCAAAGAAGAGACAAGTAGAAAACCCTTTGTACCATTTACTACACCTGGGGTCAACACACAGCTGGTTCTCTCCCAGTAGAGGAGTTTTTATTTGGCATTGCTTCTTACCATTAAATTTTGCCTGGAGGTCAGGGGCTGGGTCTCTAAAAAAAGCGCTTTGTGACAATGTGTATTGTAATAAAAATTATATAAATAAAAGTGAATTGGACTGAATTGAAATTTGTTCTACGGTGGGGACTCGGAGACTCGTTTAAATAGAAAGAAATACAGTTGCCAAAAGATATGGAGGAAGAAGAGCGAGAGCGTTTCACAGAGAGCTTAGCATCTCCTGTGAAACACACAGGGGAAGTCATGTATTTTATTTCTTAACATTCCTTTAATTTAGGCTACACAGTACTTCAGGAACTGTCACAAAGTCTACAGCTCACCTCTTATGACATCCTGCAAAAGAAGCCCTCTTCTCTTCGGCGGTCTTTGGCTCTTTGACGCCGCTGTCATGTCGAGTGTGCCTTGAGTCGCGGTGACTGTAACCATGGTTGAGGCTTTCAGACAAAGAGAACTCTCCGTAACCCTTCTTTCTGGCCTTCTGACGCAGTTTGTTCCTGTAGTGTTCAATGTCCGACTTCTGCTTCAGCCCGTTGTGGTTTACCTGCAAACATGAAACTCAGCTCAAGTCTACACATCGTGTTAGGGTCATTTACTAAGAGGAAAACGACCAAGAGCTTTGTTTACACTGTAAAATCTAATGTTCTTTTTTTCTTTTTAAAGCTTTCCATTTTATTCTTCACACTTAACATTCCAGAAGATCAGAGAATCTGTCACGCATTAAACATATTTGTTTTCTGTTCATTTACACCAACAAATTGCTGTGGACAGACTGGAAAATTGGACATTCCCTGAGGGCTTTTTAGGTCTTATGTTAGAAAGCTGCGATGGTGCAGAGGTGGAAGTGGAAAGAGAATTCGACTTGATAGGTTGGAGATGTTTGGGAGCCTAGAGGAAGAGAGGAGGAGAACAGACCAGTGTGTGTCCCAGAGTGGACATGATGGGACTCTGAGACTACAGATGCCAGTTTTTAGATCTAATATTATTGATGATGTAACAACTAACATACTATTCAAATTTCAAATATGCAAAATTTGCAAGTTTCATTTTTATCTACAATATCAGTGGGAATGACTGAATATTAAGACATCAGCCATGCAAAACTTAAAATATCCATAAAACAACATGGCAGCCAAATGCCATTTCACTGACTCTTGACCCAGTTTCTGTTTGTCACCAACGCACAAGCACTTCGCAGATGAGTGTGTATTATTGTATGAGTGCGTGTGCAGACTCACCTCGCCGTTAACAACGACAGAGTCTTGGCTGCGGGAGGACGGTGAGGCAAAAGGGTAAGCTGGCTGGGCTGTCATTGGCTTTATGGTGATGAGCCGCAGAGAGCCTGTATGATCTTCGTACGGGTCTGGGAGGAAGACGCGTTAGTTAGTAACAGTGAGGCTGAGAGCATAGTATGATAGTCCAGTATGGTTCAACTGTTCAAACTGAGCAGAAGGTTTCCCAGTTAGCTTGCATACTGAGAAACTGGGTTGGACTGAGGAAAGGATAAGTGATCCTGATGCGCTCACACTGGAATCTCTGTGTCTGGGACCATTTTGCTGTAGCCGCGTTCTGGATCTGCTAACATAACAGCCGGTGTGGTGCTAAAATCTGATTCCCCAAAGAATATGTCCTCTTTTATTTTGGCAAATCAAAAATTCCAACGTTTTCTATGATGTTGGAATAGTTACTTGTAAGAGGCACACATGTGGAGTAGAAAGGGACAGACGATGATATAGTAAGGGGGATAACGAAACTGCAGATAGGTTATGTACATGTGCGGTGTGTGTGTGTGTGTAAAATGAGGACAACATTAGCACAAGAAGTTGAACAACTTCAGAGGAAGACATTGTATGCTGGTTTAATCTTAATGTGTGAGGTATATTTAGAGTATAAAAAGTTTTAAGATGGATGTAATTTTTTTTTAACTGGAGTTGATTTATGACTCAGAAGATCAAAAATCACACTTTCAGTTCCAGAAGCTCATATTGCTTGTCTGACGTTGAACTTCAATAAAAATAATCAGTTTTATCTTTATTCAGTTGCTGAAAATTGCAAAGCATTTTTTTCCCTTTATACAATAAGGGGACAATAATAAATTTTTATTTTTGGCTGCTCCCTGTTCAGGCTCGCCCTAGTAGAGTGATTTTCAGTTTTACGGCAGATGCTCTTCTTTCACAGCTGGGATTCAAACCCAGACCTGCTACTTTATCTATAGCTGAATGTCATTAGCATTATTGGGATTGTTAGGTTGAAAATTTCTTACTTCTATTTCTTACAGGATGTTATACTTTATATATTTGAGTCAGATTAAGGAAGTAATTGAAAACCCTCAAGCAGAAGACCTTGCTGCTTCCTCTTGAACTGAGCACATAAATTGCACCCAGGTTCTGCTAATCAGATTAACCTGATTACCTGACCATCAGCAAGTGTGAGCACCTCCATAAAACCAAAAGCTTCTGGAACATTCTGGAGCCATAATACAAAGGCAAGGACAAAATACATCAATAATTAGATTAGATTAGTTCAAACTTTATTGATCCTACAGTGGGGAAATTCACTTGTGATTGCAGCTCAAAAAATAAATATGCAAAAAAAACAACATTAAATCAAATAAACAAGTTGTTAATTTAGCAAGAACAGTGTGATGTAATTTTGTTCTTGCAGACCTTTGTAAAAATCCTGTCAATTTATAGGGTAAACTGACTTATACTCTATTAATTAAACTCTTAAAAGGGAAAGAAATCTGCAAGGTTATCTGCAAGGTTATTTATCAATCTCTC
The DNA here is from genome assembly GCA_037176975.1 of Arrhamphus sclerolepis. NCBI lineage: Eukaryota > Metazoa > Chordata > Actinopteri > Beloniformes > Hemiramphidae > Arrhamphus > Arrhamphus sclerolepis. The sequence goes on from JBAMYA010070053.1 coordinate 9,864, forward strand.
ATCTGAATGTAATTCTAACCTTGGATTGGTTTGAGTACATCACGGACCCACGTTGACAGATTCAAATGAGGAACATTTATTAAAGGAAGGCTCAAATACAACAGACATTGATAAATGCAATTATATGTATAGAGGTCATATGTTCAGCATAGGGGGTACCTAAAATAAACCTGATAACATAATCACTCATAAGAAAGTATCAATTAATCTAAATATAAACAGAGGGAAAGTGTAGAGGTGAGAGACGTTTTCTTAAGGTTTTTGTGACAAAAATATAGGTATGTCAGGGGCCTGCAGGTCGTCTCTGGTCTCGGGAGCCTGGGTCTGCTGGTCTCTGGGTTGTTTTCCAGGCAGTCGTGCAGGTTTGATTGGCGGAGGACTTGAGTTTGAGAATGAGGAAAAACAAACAAACAAAAAAAAAAGATGAAAGTAAGGCTCAGCTTTGACTTTTGAACAGGAAAACCAAAACGTTTAAAGATTTTAAGAAAGAACTTAAAACTTATCTTTTTAGACAGGCCTTTTATAATGTTGTTGACATCTCTGGGGCCTCTGTGAAGCTACTTGCTGTGTATTTTTTTTACGTTTTATGTTGTTTATCTCTGTATTTTATTGCTTTTATTGATGCTGTAAAGCACTTTGTGATTTTATTTATGAAAAGTGCTCTATAAATAAAATTTACTTACTTACTTTACTTAAAGTCTTAGTGGGAGACTATTGGAGCGCAAGGATGCTGAGAGCAACTGGTGAAACTATGAGGTTAAGACGAGCAATCTAGAAAAATATTGATCCATTATCTATAACCGTTAATCCCTGTGAGAGGCAAAAACACGCACAAACTTAAAGAAAAATAAGAAAGTTCTCTGCTCAAGGAAGAATTAAGAGAACTTTACAGAAGGGAAGTTTAGATGACTCCTAAGAAAACATAAGAACAAAACTAGAAAAACTAAAACAACTAGAAGAAGACAAGTTCTATTGAAAAAGTAAAAACAGAAAAACTACAAAAACTAAAAAACTAAACAAAAACTGCCTCAAATCAGCTCTGGTGCTAGCCATTCTGTTCCTGCTTCATGGCTTCACTGGGATGGTGGCAACGCTAAGCTAGGTTTCGCTTTGGGGCGGGGCGGGCGTAAGCCAGCAGGAGTTGAGGTTAACTGACAATAAATCACACATTTCAATCTAATTTCTGATTTAAACACATAGCTTATGTTCAGAGAGTTGACACACAACTGGCATTTCCTGTAATGAAGTTCTCTCATGCTTCCATCAGCACATGAGATAGATAACAGGAACTTCCATTACAGCACTGCTTTGTTTCTGATGAGTTTAACATGTAACATAACATATATGCTCGACATATATGGTTACTTTTATATACATCAGACTTGTCTGTCCATCCTCATGACTTGTCATGGTAGAGCCCAGAGCATTTGGTCTACAAAAGGTCACTTTAACTGAGCTCGGCTCATTGTTTGAGCCTCTTGGTTAATTTACAAATTCCTTCCTTTTGCTTCCCCGCTGTGTCAGGCCCAAGAGGAACAAAAGGGTTGTCTGTCATCTCTTCCAGGGTCTGGTTGTGTGCAGACTGAAGTTATCACCTGAGAAAAACCTCTGTTTAAATTCCATGACCCAAAGTCCGAAAGACATCCATCCAGAGCATCGCTCCTTTGTTCTGTCCTAACAAGATGTGTATTCCAAGCAATATGTCTGGATAGATAGCACCACCACCTATCCATCTTTGCTGGCAGGGGTCATCCTTATTTCCCATCTTCTCACATATGTAGATCGTGTGTTTCTCAGTGGGTCATAAAGAATCTCCACTGCACCTTGTTTGGGAGTTCTTGCAGCTTGTTCTTGACACATCATCTAGGCAGAACTTTTTTTCTCTTGTGGTGTCCGAGAACTATTCTGTGATAGGTCAGAAATATGAAGTGGGCATGGTTAATACAGATGCACAGAAATGCAATTCCCACTTTTAATTTGGAACATTTTGAGGAACAACTGGCAGAGGCAGCAAGGAATTATGACACATCTTGTAAGGAATATAAGGACACTCAAGTGGCAAATAACTCATGGAAAAAGGTAGCCTGAATGCTGTGTACAGATGAGAGCATCTGTTGCAAAAGATGGTGATACCTTCGAGACAAATTTCTAAAGGCAAAACAATGTGTACAGGTAAAGAAGAATGATGACCCTGGCAGGAGGAAATCGATCCCAGCATTGTGCAGTGGCTTGATGCCCACATCAAACACCGTGAAACGAATACCAACATGATCATTTCACAAATCAAGGTAAGCAATGTTGCCTGCCAGATAATTCAAGTGAGTGAATAGAAGACACTGAGGCCCAGGCTACACGAAGCCAGTTGAGGTCAAATTCCAGCATATTTTTATCTGGTTTGGCTTTTCAACCACACAAAACCAGCCTTTTCACAGCTCAAAACTGCCTTTTTAAGCTGGGTCCCAAAGTGAACAATCAAGGTGCTATTTATTTTAGGCCTAATATCAGAGTGAAACTCTGATATTAGGCTAAAAGTTACTGTAAAATGCATTTTGGATCATTTTAGTTGGCTCTGCATTGAAAAGGTATTGAACAGCCTCATTATTTTTAAACTTTGCTTATCATAGCCTACCACTTTTTCACCCATGTAGAGATGTTAGTGTTAATATCGGGGCCTGTATATGTTCCAGATTAGTTCAGACATTTGCAAAACTGACTGGAGTTCCCTGACAATTAATTCTGACAGTCTCCGTTTGTCACCAATGCAATTGCTAAATGAAAAACAAAATGACATTCCTTGATAATAACTGCTCCATTCTGTTTCTGCTTCATGGCTTTGTTAGGTGGTGGTGACGTTAAACGTACAGTAGGACTTCATCAACATTAAGCCAAACTTATAAAGTAACGGATTACTGACAGGCATTACAGCTCAAAAAGTTTTTTTTAAGGATGTCGTAGTGAACATTTCTGTCCGAAACAACATGTAAGATATTTTTCATGTTAGCCATAAACAGACTGCTTGTATGCGATCGTCCAAATGATGTGACGACGTGTTGTACTCTGCCCTGGAATTTGAAATTCAGTTTGAATATGAAAATTGCTACCAAACCCGTCAAACTCTTAATGATTCCCCAACCCTACCGAGCAGTCTGTCAAGTGAATGCTCTCACGCCCTTCTCCAGTCTCCTGTCCGCTTGCATAGGTTTGCGACCACTGGGTCCAGTATCAGTTCATTCAGCCGCAGAGATGTGAAACACATGATGCTGCACTCACTGTGCTCCCGCTGCAGTCGGCTCAGCGCCATGAGCTCATCGATGTTCTTGGAGTGGGAATGGATGTTTCCCATAATAACTGAGGGTAAATATGATCTGTACCTCTTTTTACTCTCCAGCTTTCATCCTGCTCTGCAGCCTCTTCTCTTCCTCTGTATTTCTGCTGGAATCTCCAGCTTCTCTGCGTGGAGGAAAGCAGGTTATGTGGAAACTCCGAGTATGTTGAGCCAGAACTCAGGGAAACTCTAAGTTTTCCGTTTCCCAAAGTGGCATCACTTAACTCTGAGCCAGAGGGTTCAGTTGAGTCGGTTTAAGAAACTCAGGTAACTCATACTGAGTCTGTTACCATGGCGATTGACTCTCTGAACTAAACCTGGTCCGGAACAGTTTTAAACATACAGAGTTTCTTTCTGTCTCCTCCCCTTTATGAAGCTGAAACGGTTCAGTTCAATCTGAAAACCGATCATATTACAATCATTTTGGAGATGTCTGAATGATGAAATGTCGCATTTTGCATCAGTAAAGTATGTTGACGATCTGAATAGATAGTTTAATAGTTTAATGTAATCGAACCAGGTATGACTTCTACTCATGACACCCTGCTGATTGTCTTACCAGCCGGGTGTTGTCCTTTTAAGATTTAACAGTGTGACTGGATGTATTGATGATTCTAGGCTCTTTGAACTATTTATCTATTTATTCATATTTTTACTATTCCTCCATTTTTTTTTTTAAAGTGAATCCAACTTAGTCTCTTATGTTTGATTTCTGTCTGAAATGTGTTTTATATGTCATCTTCAACTGGTTCAAACTTGTTGTAATGTTTGCATTACCTGTCACTAAATCTTTAAATTATGCAGCAACTCTGTAATTTCTCCTCATCAACTGTCTTTCCTTCACTGCTGCAGTCAGCTGCTGTAGGAAATCTTCATGACTGCAAAAAAAACCTTTAAAACAATGACAAAGAGTAGGAGGATGGCTTCATATTCAGAATTGATTGAACCAACTCAGAACAGCTGTTCTGAAACCAAAATCTCAGTTTCTGATCTTAGAGTTTGTTGACTCCGAGTTAGATTTTTGACTCAGAGTTTGTTGAATCTCCTTTGTGAAAGAGGCCCCAGGGCCACAGAGCCAACAGCTGATCCCTGGTGTAAACAATGGAGCCATGGTTGGAGCTGAGGGGGGTCCCTCAATGAACTCCCAAATGTTACAGATAACAGTAGAAAATGTAAAAATAAAGTAACCTGCTGCTCAATTATGAGTTCTCTGTCCAACAGCTAAATAGCGTTCAGTGTTTTTTGTTTGTTTGTTGTCTAGTCCTACACAAGGCTACCTTTGCTACAAGAAAAGCAACAAAAATCAACTTTTTATTTTTATTTTATAAGGGCTTAGTTTAAAATTGAAGAAAGAAATGGCCAGCACTTTTCATTCTTTATTTTTTTTTAATTGTGAATTTTTATTCACCAGAAAATTCCACAAATCTGAGGTATTATCTGTGTCTCAAGTTCCAAAACAAACTCTCCCTCTTGTGATGAACATTAATGCTTAGCTCCATCATCTCACAAGTGAATTCCCACTGTGGCGGCTTTGAAATCCCTCGTAGATCCAAATGAGTTCTGGGACTAGAAGACAACAAGATGCCAGCTGCTGCTAATTTTGATTGGATTTCACGAAGCTTTGCTCATTCTGTTATGTTGAATTTTCTCGGAAAAGTCTTCCACTTCGACCACACCTAGCTGTCCATGCTGGATGAGAACAAAATCAGTTTTTCACACAGCTCATGTCTCCACAGCAGTTGGCCATCTGCTTCTTCAGTGCAGCAGAAATAACGTTTCATGGCTAAAGTCTAACTGTGATTAAAGACCGTCTCGAAGAAACAGTGTGACAAAAATCTAAAAGAGAGAGAAATGTATCACATAAGGGTTTAAAAACATTTCAAACATTTATGACTTTGCAACGGTAAGTGCAACAATGCAAATGTAGGTCTTATTTGCATTACTACTTAAATTAAATGCAGGATGACAACAGCAACTATATACATAAAGTAAAATATACTATTCATAATAGTTCTTTGTAAGAGGTTATTAGGTATTAAGTCATTATTTTAATTTCTTTGAGTATGAGCAATCAGCATTTATGGAAATTAAAAACTCTCCTCTAAAGCTAGAACTTGCAGTTCTACAACCTGAGCCAGTAAATAAATCAGGCTGTTCCAAAGAAAATGAACTGGCAGCTTTCCCAATCTACTCTCTGAGGAGAAGCTGCAGACAAGGAAGAAACTGTGGCAAAAAAAAAAAATATATAAGGTCTGGGAATTTGTTCCTGGACAGCCAATTCTTTATATGGGCTGTTTTTGGGACGACATATAATCCAAATATTGTGAATGAAACATGGTAGAGCTGCAGCGAAACTCAGAAATACAAGGAGAAAATGGATGGTATACAAATTTGGCAATATTTACTTTTCTGCATCTTTGTTGTTTGATGCATTTTATTTTTTTGACTACATGGATGTTGAATCATCCATTTACATCAATGTGAGGTTCTAAAAGATTGGTAGAAGAATGAGAAAGTGGCTGAAACAAATTCAGCAGTAGGTGGCGGTCTGTATTATAGTTTCCCTATCAAATTAACACTCTTGATTAGGCTTGTACACCATTAGGAAAACATCTGTCTGTGTTGCTGCTATTTATTTATAAATGCATATTCATAAAAGTATGCTAAATGCAGGACAATTAATTAGATATATACATATATATAGTATAAAAATATTCCATTATCAGTACCATTTATCATTTCTTTGATTTGCAATATTGATATTGTGATGAAAATATAACATATTGTGCTCATTCCTATCTTCTTATCCCTGGTTAAACCAGTAACCACACACTGGATTATTTTATTGAAGATAATAGCAGTTAATGTAAGAGTTTTTTTTCTTACTCCATTTCTAACACGTTGACACTGATCAGTTCAACTGTCAATGGCCATTCCACCTTTGACCTCAGATGTTATGTGGTGATAACATCTTGATAAGCTCAGTCATTTTTTTTTTTTTTTTGTCCTGCAAATTTGACTGGCAAAGCACCCTTCAAGATAGCCGAGAAATCCACCACTAGCAAATTTGAATGTGCTCAGCAGTTCCATCTAGCTACCCTCTGTTGAAGCTCATTAATTATGCCCAGAAGTGTTGGGAAGCTATCTTTGAGTCTGATCAGCTAAAGTGATCAGTCTATCTTAGAGAGTCTCTTAGATGATTTAACATAACGACGCCAGAGCTGCGACGTTATAGTCTGGATGGTAACGTCATCTCTCCACAACACTCTCCCGTTGACTCGTTTGATCATTCTGAAAATGCCCCTCGTTCATTGCTCTGATTGGTTGTAGCGTGTGGTGGAAATTTCTGTTAACAAGGACAAGGACTGTTAAGTGAGACCTTCAAGTTTGTCTTTGGAGGTTTATTACTTTGCACATAAGGGAAAGCAGACAAAATCCTAGTACCTGTTAGGATTCTGGTGTGTGTGCGCTTTTTCTTCTCTGTGAGTGTGAGTTCCTGTTTCCAGAGACGATCTTTGCTGGAGAGCTGAGAGTTGATCAACTCATCAGGGAGGCTGTTGCTTATAGGAGTCATGGGACATTCATTCCTCACTGGATGATTGCCTATGAAGGTCTACCTGAAGTTCTCAAGCTCCTCTGGATATGCTCAGTGTGGGCTGATTTGCCAGTTGCTTACTTCGAAAATAAACTTTCTTACCTTTACTTGGTCTCTGTGCGATTCCGCATGTGAGTCAGGAAACTTCCACCCACCATGACAGAATCATCCAGCCAGTCTGACCCAGCAGAATCACCTCTGGACTCCAGTTTTGAGCAAAACCTTCTCCAGTGACATGACCAGCTTCTTCACTCTCTTTGTGAACAACAAAGATATTCTAACCAACGCATGGATCACCTTGCAGGTCTCTGTCACAAGCTCCTCCAGAGGCTTCCCTCTGCAGGATCTCCTCCTCCTTCTCTAGCCAACACAACTGCTCCACCCCAGCAGACTCCACCCACAACGTCCCACTTCCAGACAGCTTTTTCTCCCTCTCTGGAACCCTTTACTGGAGAGACTGGTAAATATGGTGGATTTTTGCTAGTGTTCTCTTGTGTTTAGCTGTTCTCTTCACTTCTTCATTGATGATGCCTCCAAGATTTTTCGTGATTGGTTTGTTGAGAGGAAGAGCTCTTCAGTGGGCCGAAGCAAAGTTCAGAAACTCAGCAACTTCAAGGTACTTTTGACACATTTATTGCTGAACTCAAACAAACTTTTGGTTACACAATCTTAGATTCTGACGTTACTTGTAGAATTTTTTTTAACCTGAAGCAGGCAGATCAGCCAGTGGCAGATTTTACTGCTGAGTTTTACACCTTGACTACAGCTTCTGCCTGGAATTCAGAAACACTTAAAGGAAGTTTTTTTTTCAGGCTTTGGATGAATGATTAACAGATGAACAAGCCTACAGGGATGAGCCCAAAACCCTGGAAGAATTAATCTCAATGGCCATCCGTACAGCAAACAGAATCCGTGAAAGAACCCGATCTAGACGAAGAGTGTACTCACCATGTAATTCTGTTTCTCCTCCAGGACTTCCGTTGATTCTAGCCCTGTTGAACTGGACACAGGAGAACCTGTGCAGATTGGTCATGCTCAACTGTCTCTATAAGAGCGACAGCGCTGCATGAAGTCAGGTGTCTGTTTATATTGTGGGGAGAGCGGTCATTTTGTTGTCGCTTGTCCAAACCAGTTAAAAGGGAGAGCCCTCCGGTAAGGAAGGACCCAGTGGGTAGTTTAAAAAGTAGCAAACGCCTCCGCCAGACTTTGCCTTGCTCTCTGTTAAATCAAACATCTTTTGCCCTTATTGACTCTGGTTGTGAGAAGAGCGTAATTGATGAGACCCTGGCCAAACAACTCCCCATTCCCATAACTCACCTTGCTGTTCCACTTATGTTTCTGCCCCGGATGGCAGTCCTCTTCATGTTATCACCCACAGAACAAAATCAGTTAAGCATCTTGTGTCTGGTATTTATACTGAGGAAATTATTTTTTTATTTATTCTCATCACCACAGTCACCCATAGTCTTGGGCTACTCATGGCTCATCCTTCATGACCCCCATCTGGACTGGAAAAATAATAGAATTGAATCATGGAGCAATCATTGTTTGTCTACATCCCTTCAGTCAGCTGTGACACCCCTTCCTGGTCCTCTCCCTGAGGATTCTCCAGCTGACCTCACCAACGTCCCCTCTGAGTATCACGACCTCCATCAGGTTTTCAGTACATCTAAAGTTCTCTCTCCTCCTTCCTATCATCCATACAATTGTGCAATAGATTTACTCCCTGGTGCCCCTTTGCCTTCCAGTAGGTTATATAACCAACCTCTTTCTGGTTTATCAGAAAGAGAAAGCAAAAGTACATCAGTGAGTCTTTAGCTGTTGGAATTATTCACACTTTGTCTTCTTGTGATGGGGCAGAGTTCTTCTTCATTGGCAAAAAGGATGGTTCCCTCAGGCCCTGCATTGACTATAGATAAATCAAATCACTGTAAAGAATAAATGTGTGATTCTGCATGTGAGTCAGGAAACTTCCATCCACCATGACAGTTCCACCCCAGCTGCTCGGATTGCAAAAATGTTGGAGTATATAAGGAAACACCCTGAGAAGCAGGGACCCAACACCCAGCTCTCAAGCAGAAAGCTGGTTCCAACCATTCTGATGACGGGTGCAGCGGGGGAAGGATAAGTTGCTCTTGATACCGAGAAGAACGGGTAATCTGTTTGTAGAAGACTGTTCTGAAAACATAGATTACTGGAGGATTTTCAAACCCTACAGCTGTCTGGATGTGGCTCTGATCTATCAGGCTACTTACAAGGACAACATGGGTAACTAACTTAAAAATACAAATTATATATACACAGTATATATACTGTATGTATACATATGTGTGTGTGTATATTATAGATAGACATACACACACAAGGCTTTTTCATGATGCTGGGGAGTCCTACATTCAGTATTTTGAATTATTCAGCTTTGTGTTGACGCATGCCTTCAAAATTTGAAATTTCACTCTCTTATCCAGCATCTATAATGACAGTCCTGGCCAAGCTTGCTGTATTCACCACTTTTATGTATGTATGTATGTATTTATTTATTTTTAATACAGCTGCATTTCATTTGTTCTTTTCTGAGAATACAGCAGGGGCACATTTCTTCCTGTGATCAAGCAAAGACCATTTATATGGCTAGATGAAAGGAAGAAAAATTTGGACTGGTTTGATAACACCAAAGGAGCCTGGAGCAGACCTGTCAATATGGGAATGGAATCCTTCAGCCTGAGGCAGTTATGGAAACATTAATGTGCCCAAATGCACAGGGTAGCACAGTGTTGAAGCACGAAGTAGCCTGATGCAACTTACCCCACTGCATGTTGTACTCTGCCTGAGACGGCCATGTCTTCTCACAACCTCTTATTTTTACATTCTCTACAAGTTACCATGGAATATTTCGCAGGCGAGCATGCAAATCATGTTTACCACTTGCAAGGAAGGAAATGCTCAGGGGAAAGAATGGTTAGTAAAGGTGTTCCCAGAGAGGAAGGAGGAGGAAAATTGCAAAAAGATGATCAAGAGGAACAGAGAGATGTGGCAGCATCTTAGAAGAGGACTAACGAATGGTGAAAATAAGGTGAAGAGAAATAAGAATATTCAAGAATGTGTTTGAACATTTTGACATATGTGAGCAACAGCTCACACATGCTTAGAAAACAGTTGAGCCTGGAAACTGTTTTCCACAAACGAGCTCCATACAGTACATTTGTGCGCTGAGGTGATTTTACTTTGCATCCAGTGTCCTTGTGAATACATTAAAAGTTTAAAAAGTCGAAGTTTTATAAGTTAATAATTAATGTGACGTACTGGATGTGAAGGTGGTAGCATTCATGGACATGTCTCCAGGAAAGCCTTTTGAGACCTCACCTGAGCTAATGTGGACCTGCAAGCTCATAAGCACCCATGCTCCAAGGAACTGTCCCTCTACCAGAGATGAATATAAACTCTTCTTTTTCTTTTTCTTCTTTTCCCGTGAGAACATCTTCATTGATTCTTCTCTTGGTGTGCCTTGAGGGGGTTGGAAGAGCTCTTGATTGAAAATAAAATTTGACAGTATGCTCGACATTGCCACAAAGGACAACAGCGTGTTTACATGTCAATGTTAACATCCCTGATTATACGTGCATACAGTAGGGAAAATAAGTATGCAGATGTTGCTCATTTTCCCACTTACAAAGAATGGAGAGATCTGTACTTCAACTGTGAGAGACAGAATCTTTGAAAAAAAAATCCAGAAAATCACATTGTATGATTTTTAGTTTGCATTTTATTGCGCAAAATAAATATTTGATCACCTACCAACCAGCAAGAATTCTGACACACACAGACCTGTTAGTTTGTTCTTTAAGAAGCCCTCTTATCTTCCACTTGTTACCTTTATTAATTGCGCTTGTTTGAACTTACTATCTGTATAAAAGACACCTATCCCTCAATCAGACTCCAACCTCTCCACCATGAGCAAGACCAAAGAGCTGTCTAAGGGCACCAGGGACACAATTGTAGCCCTGCACAGGGCTGGGATGGGCTATGGGACAATAGGCAAGCAGCTTGGTGAGAAGGGACTGTTGGGACAATTATTAGTAAATGGAAGAAACTCAAGATGACTTTCAGTCTCCCTCGAACTGGGGCTCCATGCTAGATCTCACCGCGAGTATCAGTGATCATGAGAAAGGTGAGGAATCAGCCCAGACACACAGGAGGACCTGGTCAATGACCTGAAGAGAGCTGGGACCACAGACTCAAAGGTTACCATGGTAACACACTTCCAAGATCCCCACTACCAAGGTGTGAAAGGTCCCCTTGCTCAGGCCAGCACATGTCCAGATCCATCTAAAGTTTGCCAGTGACCATCTGGATGATCCAGAGGAGGCATGGGAGAGGGCCATGTGGTCAGATGAGACCAAAATAGAACTTTTTGGTATAAACTCCACTCGCTGTGTTTGGACAAAGAAGGATGAGTGCAGTCCCAATTACACCATTCACCATTGGGGGTGGAAACATCATGCTTTGGAGATGCTTTTCTGCAAAGGGGATAGACCTCCTGCACCAAATTGAGGGAAGGATGGGGCCATGTATTACGAGATTTTGGGCAACAACCTCCTTCCCTCAGTAAGAGGATTGAAGATGAGTCGTGGCTGGTCTTCAAATATGACAATGACCCAAAACACACAGCCTGGGCAACTAAGCAGTGGCTCCGTAAGAAGCATTTCAAGGTCTTGGAGTGGCCTAGCCAGTCTCCAGACCTGAACCCAAGAGAAAATCTTTGGAGAGAGCTGAAATTCCTTGTTGTCCAGCGACAGCCCCGAAACCGGAAGGATCTGGATGGAGGAGTGGACTAAAATCCCTGCTGTTCAAACCTGGTCAAGAAGTACAGGAAATGTCTGACCTCTGTAATTGCAAACAAAGGTTTCAGTACCACTTAAGTTCTATTTTTCTATTGTATCAAATACTTATTTCATGCAATAAAATGCAAGCTAATTATTTAAAAATCATACAATATGATTTTCTTGGGGTTTTTTTGTTTCTTTTTTTTGATTCTGTCCCTGACAGTTGAAGTGTATGACGTGTACGATGAAAATTACAGAGCTCTAAATTCTTTAGAAATGGGAAAACTTGCAAAATCTGCAGTGTATCAAACACTTATTTTCCTCACTGTACATGTACATTCCTCTTTGAATCTCCACCTTACTGTGGTGGAGAGGTTTGCATGCCCAAAAAAGTATTTAGTCAGCCACCAATTGTGCAAGTTCTCCCACTTAAAAAGATGACAGAGGCCTGTAATTTTCATCATAGGTATACCTCAACTATGAGAGACAAAAAAAAAGAAAAGAAAATCCAGAAAATCGCATTGTCTGATTTTTAAAGAATTTATTTGCGAATCATGGTGGAAAATAAGTATTCGGTCACCTACAAACAAGCAAGATTTCTGGCTCTCACAGATTACAGAATTTTTAAATTTATTATGCAGTATCAACTTGTCTTCTGACAATGTGCTCTGTGTTGAAAGCTTAGTGGATCTGCGTTCGACTACTCAGCCTAGGCTCCATTATCAAGCGTAAATTCACTGAGCGCCTCCAACATGCATTCATTGCAGTTAGTAAGACTGAGCTATTTCTACCTATTTCTAGCTATTTCGAGCTGTTGCTGACAACAGGAAGACGTGCATTTTTCAAATTGCCTTAACTCTTCAACTGTTTGCGCTATTGACATAATTCCAACGGATTCTGAAAGCTGAGAAGCACAGCTTTGTGCTGCTATTTAAGCAATATCACACTCGAGGTCGTACTGTTGTGCTGAATATCAGCACTGCTGTGATTCTGTCGTAGGCACGAGGCCTCAATAATCACTAATAATCACACCAGTGCTGATATTCAGCACAACAGCACAACCCCGAGTGTGATGTTGCTATTATACAAAAGTTCTACAAGTGCATTTTATTAGTTAACAGTAATAAGTGACAAGAGATTATGATTTGTTTGTTTAATCATTCAAATAGCTCCGCCAACACAAATAGCTCTGCAACTGCAAGGCTGTTGCCAGGCAACACATTAACATTTCTACACAAACTTGTCACTCTGTCTACATATTACCGCTACTTTGTATCATTTACATTTATCTGAATGTTTCCATTTATTGTACAACCACTGAAATAAGAGTCTGTTGACAGATGCTTTGGTGGCATGATGTGTGTTTCTAATGAGTTAACAGCACATTTCTGTCTAATAAATTTATTTTATTTTATATATTTATTATTTGCTGTTTCAGCAAGGTTTAATTTAATTTAATTTGTAGTTTTGAGTTTAAACAAACGTTTTCTAATAAATTTCAATAAATTTCAAGTTTAAAAAGCCATGGAAATTCATCTTTTATTGTATTGAAAAAATATTGAACCGTGACACTAAAGTATCAAACTGAACCGAACCCTGAATTTTGTGTATCTTAGCACCCCTAATGTGAGTTTGTGTTTGTGTGTTTTGTGTGTGTGTGTGTGTGTGGTCATAAAGTCATTGGTGCCTACTGTATCAACAATCCCTGAACCCGCTGGTGGACACCTTGGGTATGGAGGGTTCCAGCCTGAAGAAGTCCTACAGGGCTCGGTTAGCTTGTGGGACTCAGGAAGCAGCAGACAGGTAACGACAGGCCAAGCGGGTTGCAGCATTGGTAGTTTCTGAGGCAAAAACTTTGTTGTTCAGAGAGGCCGTGGACAGTGATTCGATTAGCTCAGAGAAGATGCCGGCAAACCATCATGTGGATCTGGTCTCAGTTTTCCCACTGGAGGAGGTAGGTCGGGAGAGTAAAGTATGGTTCTTTATGCTCTAGGTGCTTCCCCAGCAACCCAAACTCAGATAAGTAGAAGTTAATTGATGGATAGACGGAAAGGGTAAAGAAACAAAGACAATACAGATGCAAGATGATGATCAGAAGATCAACATTCATTAGATTTCAGCTTCGTTATTCAGATGTGGGAATGTAACAACAAAAAAGAAAACATTAGAAAACATTATATTCTGAATAACAATCCAACCATTATTGTTTGATGATGCCTCAAGAAACCACAAATTCTGCTCAACATGTCTCCAGTCAGGTAGGCACTGATTTTCATTAATCTTGCCAAATGGCTCTGTTTGCATGTTTTTGTCAGTTTATTCTATTTGTGTTTTTTTTAAAAAAAAGGAACAGCTGTTGGGATTGAATACAATAAAGAGAACGCCCTGAAAAAATATCAGAAAGATGCTGCTTTTCTTAACATTTGAATGAAGTTGTACTTCTTTTAAAGCATCTCAGATAGATAGTATGTTTGTGATGATTTTAGTCATGTACAGAAAGTTATATCATTATTTATTGATTTTAGCCTAGGCATAACATTTCTTCCTCATATGTCTTTGCAGCTTAAGCAGCTATGGTTAGAGTTGCCATAGCAGCAAGTGTCAGCATGATGCTGTCCTCACAAAAAAAAGAAAACAGTCTCAGTGATCTCAATCAGTGTCAGCACAAAACTGAGCATGCATCATGAATATGGGTTGTTGGGCTCTTTGTACAACTGTATTAAGAGTTTGGTTCTTATTAGAAGTGGTGTGGGGTAAGACGAGGGCCGTCCTCATGCTCATTCCTTTCAGTCGTCTGTAACAGAGCTATAAACTACCATTTCATAGCACCTGGTGACAGTAGCGCACCACTTTCACGTTTTGTCAGAAATGCAACTAATGTCAGATATAAGTCAGACTCCAGTGGGTGTTAGACTCTGCCGTCTGCCCCTTGTCACCATTTCCTTGACTTTCCTAGACTTTCTAGGCCCAGCAAAAAGGTTGACATTTTACAGATGATGACAGTATCACACTCCTATGGGGTGCCAAATGTAAAAAAAAAAACATTATGCTCATATATTTTCCACATTTAGCCACATTTACTTTGTTTTCTTCACATTTAGCTCATTTCAGTTCATTTTCCTCACATTTAGCTTATTTTACACACATTTGAATTAATTAAATTAAATTTTAAATCGAAATATTATATCTAAATCTAAATGTTAAATCTAAATTTTAAATGCTAAATCGAAATATTAAATCTAAATGTCAATGTTAAATCTAAATTGAAATGTCAATGTTAAATGTTAAATCAAAATTTTAAATCTGAATGTAAATGCTAAATCTAAACATTAGATCTAAATCTATATGTTAAATGTTAAATCCAAATCTAAATGTAAATGTTAAATCTAAATATTAAAACTAAATCTAAATGTTAAATGTGAAATCCAACTGTGAATGTTAAATCTAAATGTTAAATCAGTCTCCGAGTGTAAAGCTAAACATCGAGAAAACACGCCCCTTAAAGTCTTCAGCCACGCCCACACCATTGATCAGTAAGTGAGAGAGGGCTCTGTACAGAGGGTTTGTTTTTTTTTTGTTTTTTTTTGCAAATTAAAAATAACTTTGATTGAAATATAAATCCAAAAGTTTTTAAATCTTAAGGTTTTGTTTGAGAATCCAAAACTTTTGAGAAACTTCATTGCTGGATTTCTGGGATGGGTCTTAAACTGGAAATATGTAAGACGAGTGTTGATTGGCCAGTTTCATGTGAAGCCACAGCCAGACAACAGTGAAGTGATCGTTTATGAAGAGCAGGTGTGGGAGTAGAGAACACAGAGTGAGCATGAAAAACTATGTTTTGTCCAAAGTTCCTGTCTTGCTGCTAGAAGGATTTTCACATTTTAACAGGTGAATTTGTTTTCCTGTTTAAGCCGATATGATGTGCCCTAAAAAGGTCAGTCGTTGCTGTTAGCTCAGGTAGGTAGTCTCTTCCTGGTTACAGGGCTGCTGCAGGTCTGGAAGCTCC